>JAECUM010008428.1:0-53583 GCA_016617855.1 Megalonaias nervosa | reverse complement strand
TATATATGTGTGTGTGTGTGTGTGTGTGTGTGTGTGTGTGTGTGTGTGTGTGTGTGTGTGTGTCAGTGTGTATTACCTTGCTGAACCAATAATGGACATATAAAGTTTATACGTCATTTTCAAAAGGCTGTGTAAGTCTAAAGCTGAACGATAACCGCAGTAAAGGATAATGTGCGAATAAATGTCAAATGTGACACTTTCAAAGGTAAGGTACGCTTAACTGTGATCCATGCAAAAGTCTAAATCGTGATAATCACTACCAAATCTTTGCAGAAAATGTTCTTCCACCAAGGTCTTAATATCTGAAATATGAAGCAGCATGTTTATCTGAGTTCATATTTACGCAGGACTCTTCTCAAGCCTCAAAGAAAGTCTTATGTGAATCGAATGCAAGTGAGTCTAGCATATATAGGCTTCAAAGTTTACAAACCTTTGTTCAAATGCACAGTTGATGCATCAGATTTCGAAGAATTATAGTAGAGTGTTTTCTTATCGCTGGTCGATTGCGGAATCTGCTTATCTTGTTTTTTAATCTGTCGAATGTTGTTTTGTGAGAAACTTGGAAGTGCAATACCTAAGGATCCAATCAGTATATACAATATGTAAATTTCGAATCAAGGGTTGTCGATCCACTTTTTCCACATCAACCCTTGGCATCGTTAGCTAGCGGAAACAGTGGTTTGAATATATGAACTCTTGCTGTTACCAAATTATATGCCCATAGAAATCGAACTTTATGAACCAATCCGAGAGCTCATAACGTGACAGGCTAAGTATTTAATAAGGCGATTTCCTTAATGCCCATTGACACTGACTCAAAATTAAAAGTTGTATCAAATGTTTGAATTGAGAGAACATACATGAATCATGTGTCTTTGTGTGCCGAGGCCTCTATGATTATTTCAAACAATGTCCAATTTAAATGTAAGCAAGGATAAGACTGGATCAGTTTTTTTAAGATGCATCCAATTAGCGGAGCATTATAAACCGTTTATGCTAGCTAAAGATGTCAATGGTTGATGTAGAACGAAGTGGATCGACGACCCTTAGCTAGCGATTATAAAACTTGGGAATTATTTTATGGAAAGGTTATGCAAAATAGTACATTCATAATGTGCATCACAGAAAGTTTTATGATACCTATATAGGGACGTTTTCAATAAAATTCATGTAGACCGTTCACTATATGAATTCGCATCAAAGAAAACTGTCAAGGACTTCGTTGTTGTCAAAGAAATTGATGCCTGACATATTACCTAGGTTAAAAATAATGTCAAGATATTACAGTTGAGCTCTCAGTCGTACCAAACGTAATAGACAGAACAAGATGCAAAGCCCCATGTGATCTTTTTCACAGATTAGAAAACCTAAGATTGCAAGTATGGACTTAAATTCTCAAAGAAGCGGAATCTAGACACCCTTCTGTTTCTAAGTATATGAACTTTCATCTTCCTGCAACTCACTCACAGATTAGTTATAAATCAATCTGTATTGCTTCTTCTCTAAAGGAAAAAGAAATATAGAAACTAAATGTAAATGTTTTTACTTACGTATAAATGTTTTCGAACATACTCTCTCCATTCCTTTGAGTCTTCGATCTTAAGTAATGAAACCTGAAATAGAAACTTAACGTACATAATTTATCAATTAGTATTCCACTTTCATCGCACTTTCTTCCTTCATGATTTCTTCTTGACACCGGCCTTTCGGTATAATTAAATGTAGTCTATAGTTCGTTAAAATATATTGGTTGAACCTTCTTTTAAAATTATAAAGAATGATTGACTTAATTAACATGCTACATATTTCGTTGAAGTAGTATACACATGGATGCGAGGAACGAGAGTGCGGAAACAAAAATAGCTTACCCTATGAAGACAATTAGCAAAAAAATTAGCAATCTTCTGTTTTACTTTAAAATTACTTTCATTTACAACGCTACTTATGTCGCAAAGCTAGATCATAATGAATTCAGTAATTTTCATTGAGGCCGAAGAGGCATTTCTTGCGTTTAACATGAAAGCAACAACGTTTGTATGATTTATCAACACGTTTGGATGGAGCAAAATGTGGTCATGTTTGTTTATGTTAAACATTACTTACAACATAATAAATATAGATAATTTGATTTCAAGCACCAATAAAGATGTACTATAATGCTTTAGAAAATATGGTGACTTTATATATTATGTACCTATGGTAACATCCTGAAAAACCATCGAAGATACTGACGGCATGATGGTTAAAACCGTACCGTATGCGGAAGTAATAAACAACACACCTGATGAGGGTAGCTGCCATTGTGTAAATGGATAATTATAGTACAACTTGAAGATCCCGAAACATTTACAAGATCTACAACGCTTCAGAAACACCAGATTCAGAATTTATGGAGAACACTGATAGATTTAACAAACATCAAATAGTGACTCAGTATATGATTGATGGCTTTAGAAACAACAATAGGAAGAAGCAATGTATATAAATTTTATAACGGTTAGAAACGATCGAGAAACATCGCACCTTGTTGCAAATATAGATAAGCATGCTTTGTGTGGTTGTTGATAACACCAAAACCAAATTATCGGGCGTAAATTATTAACGGGATTTACCTTTACTTGTTCAAATGATATACCAAACGTAGTGATCTCCATCGGAGATCACAAATAAAGAACATCATTTAATGAATCTTCGCTAAAATCCTGCAATGTTTTGCACAAATATTAATTATATGTGCAAGTAAATAAACTATGAAGGTTTTGTTTAGCTTTTTTATGGGAGGAAGGGTTTGTGGGGGTTGTCCTTCAATATATTATTTTCTATTCTCTCTAACCGTATTAAATTAGCAACTAAATGGGCTCTTTTACTTTCAGTACTTCTTTACAGGTCTCGAAACCTTGCTGCTCCATCTTAGTTTTTTGCTGATGTATTTTGACATATCAACATCATATCTCATATATGATGTTTTCGGATAAATTATTTGAACAATATTTACATACCCCTTAATTATTTTTCTGCATTTGGAGTAGATAACATTCTCCTTGCAGATGTAAGCACTCTGTTTCGAATTTTCCGTGGTAATAATCACTTATGATCTCAGTTTCATCTACATGTTCTTCAAAAGCTTCACTACTGTCTATTCACTTCCTCTATATTTCCTACCTTGAAAATCTGTATGCAATTTGATACACAAATGGAAATAAAACAGCTGCGATGTTTCCTACTTAAATAAACTTTTATATATATATATATATATATATATATATATATATATATATATATATATATATATATATATATATATAATGGCATCGGGACGCAATAACCGTAAAGGTGAACGCATGGGAAATATGAACTATGCAGCAGTACATGCCCTTATGAATACTGTAAATCACATTTACTCGCAAATCGTGTTTGTACAGTGCTCGACCATGCCCTAAATGCTGCATCAGAGTCAAATCACATAATCAACTTTGCCAGCAAAAAATGAATCCGTTCGTGAATATTATCGTGCGTGTCGACGAAGATTCACTGAACCCGTCAGTGCACGAAGACTTGTGACCTGTGCACAAACACCTGTGTCTGTACAAACACCCAAACAAGCAAAAACTGAACTAAATAGTAACTAGGATTGAAGCGATTGCAGTTTCCGATCTTGGTAGAGTACAAACACTGAAACAAATTATGCTGGAAGTTTCAAGTAGATAACGTTTCCCCTTATATAAACATGCCGACTGTGCATGGCTTAAAGAGATTGCGCAACAGCGTGGAATACGAATACCAAGTAGTTTGCGAAAAACAGACATACTTGAGTTATTAAGACCCATAGTTGGACTGGATCACCTTTTTGTCCCAGGTAATCCGCCACCAGATGTATAACAACGGGTGCTAATAAAACTACATTTGCTAACGGAGCAACGGTACAACGGTTGAAACAATTTGCACGCGTCAGTATTACACGAATAAGAGGTTCAATAAAAGGTTATCTTGTTGCATTATTAGGTGTTTGCGGATAAAGAAACCCGTCATCTGATTAACAAACCCTTGATAGGGATGAAAAACCGTCATCGGGAGGATTAACAAAATCGTCATCGTGTTGCATATGCCATTGATAACGACGCTGCTGAGTTTGTTCGTGAACGAGAACGTCGTGGTCATATGACACGTACCGCCGCTGAAAATGTACGTCAGTTAAAAGTAACCGACGTTATGTTTCCAAAATTCAGTGATCATTTGAAACTTTTATGGCAATTATCCTACACATATACAAACCAGGCAAAAAATACTCGACAACTACTAGTAAATATGATTCCTGGAATGAGTCTGTCGCCGATTAATACCAAGCGATGGACATTACCCGATGGAATTACCACTTACCCGCTTAGGAATCATGTGATTTCGAATCAAATTACGGGTGATACACGTTAACGTATTGAAATAGATATTGATGGCAGTTATGCATTTGCTGGACGAATTGTAATTCCTCTCTCAAAAATCCTCCGTTGGGAGGGCTTTGGTCCCCCCGGTAACGGCCACAAACTAACATGTTAGTTGTCTTGGAATAGCATAAATATAGTAGAAGGAGGTTGTCCACCTTCTAACGCTCCAGGTCCATATTGAATAACTTTGTGTCTTGGTGGTTCTAACGGTAGTTGTTGTGAAATCGTTTTCTGAGTACCCTTAATTGATTTTTGTCGAATAGCATTAGCTGAGTTTAATCAATTTACACGTGTGATTTGATTATTCAGTGCTGCTGTGTCTAATGAAATCGTGCTATCCATTTGTGTGATTGCTCTACAATCCGAGACCACTCAGCAATTTGAGTGCAACTCTCGAGGTGCTAGTCCTATGCATCGAAGACCTCATTAATAATTCGTGCGGGTACTGATGCCCGAGTAACTGTTCCGAATGTATGCTATTAAATACTTTCACGATAGCTTTGTGACAATGTATATTGACATATCCATTTCGAACTCGTACTTTATGTGTTGTCAACAGCGCAGCAACAATTCAAAGAAATTCTTTATCAGGATCCACTTTTAATGACCGTGGCCATGTTAATATTCCGCGTACGTAACTGAGTTTTAGGGCACCTGCGACACAGTGAATATCACTTTCGTAATTCCAATAAATAATTTAAGTAAATAATTCCTGTAGAATTATTTCTGAACACTACTGTAAACTCAGGTAAACATTGATTCCAACAGACTGAATTATCTGCTTATCACATCCCTTATTTGTTAGGCAAATGTTTCCCGCATGCATACCCAACTGTATAAACCCTGTGTCTTAGAGCAGATGAATTTAAATACATATTGGTTATTTCTAAATGGACTACTTCAACTTCATACATTGTAATATTAACATTCTGAGCTGCTGATTTAAATCAATCCATTGTATATTTCTTTTGTTCAATATCTTACAGCAGCAACGTGTGAATTCATTTGTAATTTCGCTTTTGAAATTTTCCAACATTGCTAAATAAATTAGTAAATAATAAAGTAATCACGAGTAACCAAAGCACAGCAGAGGAAAGATTTTCGCAGACACATACAAATGAACGAACATGCTATGCGAGTTGCTTTGGGCTAGACTGCTACGAAAGTACTTCCAGCACTAAACTTTATGAACTATTAAAGGTAAATTTAAATATTAGATACACAAATCCAACATAGTAGGTACACCAAAATTTAAAGAATATTGGAGACACATACCTACTTCAGTACATATTTAATATTTAGTATTTTGCTCCACTGCGATAAGCCCCTACCAAGATATCCGAAGAAGGAGATATACTGATTTTACTACCATCATTAGTGGACAGGATAAATAAATTATGCATATTCTCAACCATAGGGACTTTAGTATGTAAAGCGAACCCTTGCTCCTTCCACCTTGTAAATAAAAGGAATTTCTGCCTCATTATAGCAGATATCTGGCTGATAATCGCTCGTACAAATGATACTAAATAATGTTCTGGGTTATATCTTTTTCCTTGAGTCTCTGTTTCAGTTTGTGAAGCTTGTAGAACATTCTATACAGAAATTAATTCTCTGATGGATAAATATGAACATCTGAACTCTTCGTGTTGTCGTCTATTTCGTTCTTCAGTTCTGAAGGTTTGGTTGTTCTACAGTACCCTTGCTTGATTGTGAATTCTGGGACATTTTAAGCATGTCTGAAAGCAATTTGTAACCAACTGTAAGATTATAATTTATTTTTACATGGCAAATAATGTTAACTGTAGCATTTGTTTCACCGGCAATTACACTGAAAATATTGAAGTTGTTCGCGTTCCTGTCGTTTGCACTACTTACCGAACGTCTGGAAAAGGATTCTCTGTTCATTCCACAATATTATTTTCATTGGATCAATTTCAAAAGTTTTATTATGCATATTATTCTTTAAAAAACTTATGCTTTTCGAATATTTTAATTCAAAACCTAACGTATTACACGACCAACCAAGCAATATATTTTGATTGAGTTGTGTCAGCTATAATCTTATTATGGCTCTGCTCTTATATTAAGTTTTAAGTTACCTTTACATTGCCCTCACACCTTAGAAATTTTTTTATCTTTACTCTCATTAATTTGTTCTCTTCGCTCAGATTCATGCAGTTATATTGCAACAAAATTGCGGTCAACATAAGAGTATCTTGCAAGCCAGTTGCAAATTATTAAACAAGAACTTTTAAGCAAATGTTTACTCAGCTTTAGCTCGATTCCGGAACATGCTGACAATTTTAACGAAGTGCAAATTCATTGGTGCAGACTAATTAAAATGCTAGCTTCAAACAAAAGTAAACTAAGGCTTTTCACAAATGCAATATGAATATGCAATATCAGAGTTCAATAAAATCTGGTATAGTACGTGTTGCTATAGATAATGTTAGTAGCCTTTTACCCAGTGCAAGGTTTAATCCTAACCTAAATGGATAACACCCAATAAAATATCTTTCTCGAGACGTTTGTATTAAAGATTTTTAAAAATTTAACATAATCTGTGACGATACTCAGAAGAAATATATTAAATATAAATAGGCTAAATGTTTACCAGTTATTAATGTCTATGTTCCAATTTTACAACACTAATTTGTAATTCCTTTTCGAAAACACGTTTTTCAATTAATTTATTTACTTTTGCAACTGCAGGTTTATTCTGTGACATGAACTTGATTCCATCACGTGTATTTGTATCTTGAATAAAACCCAATTATTTTGCATGTTGCTTTTTGATCTTTTTAAATAATCTAAAATAGCAAATAGTAAAGTTAGCAGACTTGAAGTTCAAAAACAAATTTACTTTCAAAATAATTTACAATACACCTGAATTTGAGCAGCAAACTCTGGATATAGCTTTACAAACTACACGTATAGCTGAAAAAACTACGAACGAGACTTTACAAAGTAGTCAACAGGCACCTTTAAATATAATTGATGAATGCATATAATACAATTAAGCATGAGTTCAGGTTAAAAGAAGATTGATATTAGGCAAAATTTTTAAAAAGGTAATTAAAATAGAATGTTTGTACCTCATGCCATAGATACACAAAGAGGTGTGGGTAACATCCTAACGTATATAGGTTGAACAAGAGACGTATATGAAAGGAACACACAAAATGAAATAAAAACTACTGAAAATATCACGGATTTGAAACAAAAGCTGACATCTACAGATTGGCAACCAATTCAACTATGATGAAGCAGATTTAGCAGCAGCAGCAGCTCCAAACAATGTCAAAGAATATATAATGATCTTGACAAAAGAAGTAGTGATTTTGGAAATGAAATTGATAAACTTATATGAAATTTACAAAAAGCTTATTCTCAAGAATTAAATATTAAAATATTATTTAATTCACCAAAAGAATGAATAACAATAAATTCAAATCTTCTATCAATGAAATCAGTAATTGAAGTTTTTGACAAAAAGAGGTAGCTGAAATAAACAAATATCAGCAATGTCAAAGATGCAACATTTAAAGGCAAATTGCAAGAACTATAGGAAACATATAAACGAAAAAGAGCAGAGACAGTTCGGCATTTAACAGACTTAGAAAATAACTTTAGAGAAAATATTAATAACATTGAATCAGTAGTTTAAGTCAATGGTATTGTTAGAAGAAAAAAAAATAAAATTTAAAAGAAAGGTGCAAAACAAATGTTTGGGTTTTTTTTACAGCTTTAGAATTGATAGCAACAACACTTACGATAGTGTAATAACATGTGTTAAAGATTGCACAGGAAAATATGTTAGAACAAGTGCTGGTGGTGATGGTAATAAAGGAAACACAGATATATTTCTTGACAAATTTAAAAGAGTTATATTGATATTTCCAAGTATTTTTCAACTAGCTTAGAAAATTATAATTAGTATTATTAATCGGGGTTTTTTACATTGGTTGGAAAGGTTATTTTTATTAGCGGATACTGCCATTTTGTTAATCCTTTCATTAATTAGTTTGTTCTTCTCAGTATTTCTTAAAGGTTTATATTTGGTAAGGAAACAAACAAAAAGAAAACGAACTTATAGAAACATTAAAGATAACTTAATTGGTGTGTTAACAGTATACTTAGAAAATATCAATTGCACAAACTACTGCAACCACTGACATAATTACAAAAGCGTATTGTTTCAAGATCAGTTTCTTTAAAATCATGTGCATTTTTATTTGCATCGATTAAAACTTTTTGACCACCTGTGTCCTGCTCGACTAAGTAATTCTTACTCATATTCTCTTCATTTTTATCGTTGTCCTTTGTTTGAAGGATTGTTGCAAACTGAGTAGCAGCTGTTAGTATTCTGTCTTTAAACACCTCGGTATTTATAGCTGTATTATTTTCTAAATATATCTGATGATCCGTGTAAATTGCTATTGTAACCTATTTTCTGCATAATATCTCTGGTTAAAAAAGTGTAAAATCAGCACCACAAATGTAGTTTAGTCTAACAGTAAAATTTAAAATACATTGTTTATATCCAATAGAAATCTTGTTACTAACCCCCCGTCCCCTATCTTTGTTCATCCAAAATTTCAGCTTGAAACGTTTTGTTCATTGAGTTGTGTAGTGGAAACTTACTGATTAATATATGCTCTATTTTAAACTCTACCACGTAAAATACACATCACACGTAGAACACGTTTCACACATCACCTTATCTTTTGACTTAATCTAGATATTTCATTTTCAAATAACATCTTGTAGAGTCTATATAATTTTCCTCAATCGTTACAATTTTATTAATTCTTCAAGGGATTATTCTTCCAATCCTCAGCTGTTCTATCTCCGTAATTATATATATATATATATATATATATGTGTGTGTGTGTGTGTGTGTGTGTGTGTGTGTGTGTGTGTGTGTGTGTGTGTGTGTGTGTGTAAATATCTATGTATGTAATCAAACTATATATTTGAATGGCTTTTTATAATGTTTAGCACAAAAATAATAATTAATTGGTCCAAAGAGAGGAAAAAGAAAAAATGAAGCAAACATTACATGGCATAAAAACTACGGATGGTGGATATACAAAATACTATAAACTGCTAAAAGATTTTATTCTTGCCTGTTAATTTTATATTATATCTTGTTTAGAGCAGCAGATCTTGTGTTTAATATCAATCACTCTCAAATGATATTTACCATCGTGTATACGAAACGTTTCAGACAATTGTTTTGCTTGTCTCTGAAGTGGTTTGTAATAAAAATACTTCCCTTCCATTCTAAAGTGTCAAGCTTCCTTCAGTTTCACCCATATTGCAGTTCAAACATTACAAAGCATTGATACAGTTTTTCTTATCTCATGAAATATGTTGTTGATTTACAATATAAACCTATTTCCAACATATGAGCAATGTGTGAGTACATTATAGAATCAATCAACTTACGGCCATCAAATCCACCATGAAAACAACTGCGATTGTCTATACTTGATAGTCTGAATCTAGCTAAAAAATGACCTATATTCTTATTGCTTTTATAGGTGTAAACCATGTGCACGATCCAATGCATCAGGTGGTTTTGCTGCAAAAACAACCAAAATGTGCTCTAACATGATCTGATCCAAATACTGAACGTCTCTTTAAATAAAAAGTGAATGTAAATGGTTATTGTGCTTTGCTCTAATTATTTATTGATCTTAATGACTCAGATTTAATTGCCAAAGATTTTTTTTTTTGGTGACGCAAAAAGCAACAAACAAGCTATGGGAAAATCCTGTTAATGTTGCAAACCTGGCGGAACCGAAGAATCTGTGATTAAACCTGCTTAACTTATAATGTGCATCGTGGTCCTGAAATAAACTCTTTGCATAATAAATAGATACACTGTGGACAGGTACATGTTTAGGATGGATCAAACAGTACCTTCCAACCTCATAAAGAACTCTGTAAAGGTTTATTCCTCATAGAATTGTGATAGGATAACTAGGGGTGGAGGAAAGACGGTCATGTCCATCGCAAGGAGTAACTAAAATGATAATTGTTTCCACGGTTTAGGTATCCTGACAACGGTACATGAGGCATACGTTATCACCTGAAAATTAGAACAGAAACATCATTGCTAGGTGATAAGTGAGTGAATATGCAGCTCCTGGCATTTTTAAAGAGGTCAATGTCAGACTGTTCAAACCCTTATCAGCTAGTCACTTAACTTCCGGATCATTCATGCGAGATTAAAAGTCATGCGAATTGTTACATAATTGTCCCGAGAAGAAAATCCTTATTTCAGCCGTCAGAAGGACATAAATCCTCACTTATATGCTCAATCAAATTTTCCCATAAAATCTCCCTGATCGATCACTTCCACTATCCATTTCAAGAACGAAGTACGTTACATAGCAGACTTTGAATTTCACTATGATTTTCATGTGAGTAATGTTAATTCTTTTACGCATGTGGGCAGCAGACCGATATATGTGATATACAGTTACTGTTAAATTTTACTCTGAAAGTTTCTCTCCAAGGCGAGGCTAAATGTGCTGAAAAAGGCTAAAGTGGGGCATGGGGAATGACAGTATTATTTTGACAATTATTTACAACGGGGTTGAGAACCTTGCTCAAAGTAGATGATAGAGATTTGTTACAGATAATGTTACTTATTTTTTTTTTACATGTCAAGTCAGGCTACGGGATAGTTGTTCACGCTTGTTCAGTTGTAATTGGCAAACATCGAGGAAAAAGTATTTCCAGATGAGTATGAAATATTTGAAAATGCAGCACATAAACATGCAATTAACGTACCTACTGAACAATGACCGAATTCTGACTTATTTTGCCTCAACATAACGTGGGTTATTCATTCACGAAGCAGAACAGGGATGACATTCAGGAACATCTTTCAGAGCCTTAAGAGAAAATCCTAAAACAGTTTCGTCAACTTGCAAAATCATCTTTGAAAGATAAAATCCTTCACATTCCATCTGACCAATCAACATAACAAGAATCAATATTTATTTTTGCATTTTTAATGAAATAAAAATGCTAACTTATTAAATGAATATTTTGCTTCCGTTTCAACAAAAGATGAGTTGATGTCTTAAATTAAATTGAAGTCTCTGAAAAAAAAAACGAAATTCTTAAAGATTTATACCAATTAGCAATTATATACCATTCCCTCCACAAATCTGTATCGGAACACATTTTCAAATATGATGTTTCAAACAAGTATATAATTATGTTCATAAAAACTGTCCTTATGCAAATATCAGTTTCCTTCCTGTCCTCGCCATTGTTTTACGATTTGTTGAACTGTATGACAGTACACTGTATATATATATATATATATATATAGAAGTATATATATATATATATATATATATATATATATATATATATATATATATATATATATATGTCACCGGAACTATCTCAGCTTTCCTTTGAATTGTATTTATTGATTTATTGATCTATCAAAAACTTTTGATTGAGTCTGGCACCGATCCTTATTATTTAAACTGAACGAACTACAATTTTAACAAACACCTGACCTTTTTGCATGTTACTTATTGACGTGTGTGAATTTTTATGCGTGTGTGTGCGTGTGTGTGATTTGAAATTTCAACGTAACTTTAAAGAAATTTTCAGTCTAGCACTAGGGCATCAAGCCGCAGACCTGTAATGTCATATCCCACCCAGTCACGTTATCCTGACACTAGGACGACCTGTCCTAACACTAAACTCTTAATGTTGAGCGGTTAGCGAGGCAGCTGTTAGTACCATTTTTGTAAGTCTTTGTTATGAGTCGGCCCGCGTTCAAACTTACGACCTAGGTGGACGCTCTAACCACCAGGCCTGCAGAGCGGTAATTATTAGCGAGAAACGATTAGAAATGCTGCTGTACCACAAGGATCCTTACTTTTACCTATCTTGTTTATAATCTACAGTAAATGATATCGCCGATGGTATGCGCTCTCTCATCCGACTGTTTTCAAATGACTCTTCTCTGCATTATTTAACTATTTATTGTACTGAAATATAACTAGTAATGAATACTGATCTTATAAAACTGCATAATAACAATGGAACTTAAAGCTTTATCCAGAAACAAAATCAAAACAGTAACTATGTTTTCAAGAAGAAGAAACCAAGAAACATTACTCAACGTTTTTAAAAAACTCATCTTAGGTACGTGCATCATCATCGTCTGCTTGTATTACGACTTTCATCAAAAACCAAACGGTTGTGTCGTATTGATAGCGTTTTAATAACAGTATCATCTGAAATAGCCAGTCTTAGAAAACCAAAAACAATATTAACAGGTACATTTTGAAAACTATACATAACTTTTATCTGACCCATCCTGAAATATGACAATACAGTCTGAGATTTATGCTCGCGGCGTGATTACACGACTTCCAAAATACACTAGCAGGCAATGTGGGAAAGTCTGAAATGAGCATTAACACTCTATACAATTAAATCAACACAATGTCTTGATTATATCGCCGAACTCCCCCCCCCCCACGTGTATCACTACAAAGAAATTAAAACCTTGAACGTTGAAAAAAAATATAGTCATGTGTAATATCAAGCTAAAATCTGCTAAATAAGCTTTGATACCCTTAATAGTGACCCATTAGGACAATCTTGAAGAGGATACCCAATGTAGCCTATCTTACAGTGCTTTGAAATTAAACTTATGTACAAATACCAAATCCAGTAAAATGCCTAGCTTTAGTAATCGAGTCCTAAATAGTATCCATATAAGACTGTGAAATTACGTAAGCTCATAACAAAAGCTGCTCTATACCGCGTTCAACGTTTTGACGCCTCGTTTTGTTCCTGCCGTGGGATTGAAACCACTGTGTATTTCTTTTCGCGTTCTGTCCGACTTATGACCAGCAGCGATCTCAGTTCATAAGAACATTATTGGTATAATACTTTGAACAGTTTGTACAAAATCAAAACAGAGCAAAAAGGCCTTAAAGTCATAAACAACCTATTATAAAATCTCATACTGTGCTGGCTTGTCCTGTATTTTACATTTCAGCACTTGGTATTAATGGGTATTATTAATACATAAGCACAACACGTCTACCAGGAGGGTTAAATAGTAATTCCAGACAAGATAATAACATATCTTTAAGGACACAGCATAGAAATACGGGAAAAGGGAAATAAACGAATTGTTCAAAGTGTTCATCATCGTTACTTTGATCGTCATCATCGTCATCATTTTGAGACCACTCGAGGTGGAAGAAAAGTCCCAAACTCGATATAAAATAGCGAGAAAATAAGTTTGGCGATATTCATACCATATGAGCTACTCTTCATTCCACAATAAGTGAATTAAATAAATAAACTGTCTTGAATGTTTTAGTCTTTAAAGACCTAAAAAGGGCAGTTGTATATAACACCTATTTCGCAGATCACCACTGACCTATAATTCATTTTTAAAAGAAACATCATTGGCCACCCATCTTAGTTTTCCTCCATTTTTGTAACCAATCAGCCGACAATCATTTCCCTAACTGAGCACGATACTATCAACCACATTTTTAATGGAACACATCCATTTTCCGATCAGCCAGTATTTCATATAAAACATATATCGTATCCACCCACCTATCATCAAAAATATTTCGCAAACACTCAGGCCACATATCTCATTATTATACTCTCAAAAAATAAACATTCTACCCTCGGTACGAAGCAATAAATTAACAAATAATTACAGAATAAGGCACACAGGCTGCCCACCCATCTATCCTCCTAATTAAAAAAAAAGTCTAAACTAACCCCTCACAAATCCTTTTCATTAAAAAAAATCCTATCCCCCAAATATGTTTACAAACACCCACCACCGTCATACATATTCAAATAATTAAGATGTTTCAGTTATAATTTAAGAGCTTCCAGCCTCTCCGTAGAACTTGCTTCACAGCCACACAGAGGCCCACATAACCTGCAGTAACTGTATTCGGAAATAACCAGCAATTTGAAGAGTAGATTATTAAAAATAAAAGTAATTGGATAAAATATACCAGGGTCAAGGGCGATGCGATGGTGACTGAACCTTTCTAAATAATCATTGTTTGAACTTTTATAAATATTTAATGAAGAATTAAAAAATTACAATTGTTTCAGGTGATTGAAAAATCCACCTCAGCCCAGTATGTAGCCAGGGATTTCCTCCTGATAAATAAGCATATACATTTCCTTCGCGAAAGGTCTTACGTAATTAATACAACATCTCTACTTTTAAGTCATAATGAAGATCACCATTACAAAATGGAGTTGTCCAGGACTTAAAACCTGCTGCAATGATATTATTCTGCTTTTAAGTGAAAACGATTCTGCAGTTCTGTGACTGACGGAAACATTTTGAAGATATGCAGAGAATATCACATTCTACATTACTCCTTTCTAAGCACCTAATCTAAACGTTTTCACAGGTCCTCAGGAGGAGTTTCCTTTATATACAAATTTACAAGTCCTTGCTGTAAGCTTCATCCTTCAATGATTACATTTTGTTCCTTTATATACCACCAAACAACAACATGCTACCAAATGAAATAGACACACTCGTTCAACTGGTATCTACCCATTTGTTAAATACTCGGGAGCTTCAAAACCCATAACATTTTATGTGGATCGAAATACATAAATTACAGAGGCAAAGATGTAGAAGATTTAATTTCCAGACACGACTTGTGTCTATATATCACCAAATATCCGATAATATTTACATCCGGGAACGGGTACATATAGATGCATAGATTTGAAATTTGTTCTCCTTGAAGTATGATTAGAAAGCCACTGATAACCCTCAGAGCAGTGTCCAGGTCATAATCTACCTCAAGACAATTAACTCTACCTTCTACCATCGATGAGCCAATCCACACTGGAAATTTAAGTAGGCCAACTGGGCCAAGCTTGAAACACTTTGCAAAACTATACTCAACAGATTTACTTTTTTAAACGTCAACGATCCTGTTCAACATTTTACGTCTATTTAATCGAGATTACAGAAAACTTCATTCGTACGTCCTATTCCAACTCTAAAAGTACCCAAAAGTCGTGGTTCACTAGACACTTAAAGTAGCCATTAAACAACGCCGACAAGCATTGGAAAAATTTAACAATCGTTGGACGCCCAAACAATTTAAGTAGGTAAAGCTCGTAGCACAATTAAAGAAGGCAAGAGAACATCATGGAAAAAATATGTTTCTACTTTACACACTCGTTTGTCTAAAACGAAAGAGTGGCACACGATCAGCAATACAATGACAAAGGAAAGAATACCTTTTTCCGACATCTAAAATTAAACAATAAAAACATCAGCTCCAAACATAACATAGCATTTATACTTTGTTGATAGTCTCTCTCACATTTTATCATCATCTCATTATTCGGCAGATTTTCTAAGGCTGAACTGCCAAGAAGCAACGATGCACATAACAACTGAATATGTTGTTTCAAAGATGGTTGTAGTATCAGTGGCCATCTGATTAGAGTTGGAACTTTCATTGACGACGTTATTTATCAAGAAAGAACATTTAGTAGCTGTTCTCTTCAATTTGGGAAAGGCCTATGCTACAACAAATAAGTGCGGAATAATGAATGGCCAGCAAGATCTGGGTCTAGAAGGCATTCTCTCCACTTTAATATCGAACTTTCTTTCAAATAGAGAGTTCAAGGTACATTAGACTCCACTCTCTCTGATATGTAGAAGCAACAAAAGATGGGTGTGCCCCAGGGCGGTGTTTTATTTTACTCTTTTCAACATCATATTTAATAATGTTACTAAGTGCTTGGCTCCTGTTGTAGATTTCTCCCTATACGTTTATGATTTCCTAATAATTTATCACTCAAAACACGTGCATAGAAT
Source organism: Megalonaias nervosa (assembly GCA_016617855.1). Lineage (NCBI taxonomy): Eukaryota > Metazoa > Mollusca > Bivalvia > Unionida > Unionidae > Megalonaias > Megalonaias nervosa. The sequence continues at coordinate 37,248 of JAECUM010008428.1, read as the reverse complement.
TAAGAGATAATTACAACAAAATCTATGCAAGTTTCAAAATTAGGCCACTGCCGATGGTTTTATATTTTCAAAATCAAAACCAGCATGCATTCATTTCATCGAGCTACGAAGGTAACATAATGATCCTAAAATAATCCGGGACGAAACCCTTATACCAATTGCTGAGGAAACATATTTTTAAGGTCATGTCTTCCACAGAAAACATATCTTCATTCCGGACATTGTGAAAATGAAAGCTAAATGCTTAAAAGCCATTTATTTACTCAGATTAGTAGCGAACACTGAATGTGGTGATTATATAACTTTTATCAGACAAAAACTAGAATATGGTTGTATTGTTTAGAGTTCAGCCAGAAAGTGGTGCTTAAATTTGCATGACCCAATTCACCACCAAGCAATACGACTCGCTATTGGAGGATTTAGGACATCCACATGTGAAAGCCCTTTGGATGAAGCAAATGAGACACCCTACCACATCGTAGAGAAACATTATCTGTAGAATATCCCCAAAATCAAAGATCAAAACTTTTGAATCCTGCTTTTGAGTATGTTTACCAATCCAAATATAAAACATACCAAAATAAACCGAATGCGATACCTACCATTGGCATTAGAATAACTTCAAGCCTTGTCAATGCAATATTGACCTTTCAAAAATCAAAGAAGTTTTTTCTTCCCGTAGCACTTCCCTGGATATATTAAGCAACTCAAAGTATTTTTTTACGATACGTGACAGAAAACATCAGACAAATCCATCCATTTCTCATAACTCTTACAAGGAACATCTAAGAACTACACAAAAATTTACACTGACGGCTCAAATGGTGCCAAAAAGGCCGCTGCGGGCTTCTTTATTAGAAGTCACAATACAAAGTTGGCATGCCAGATGTTTCGTCGATATTTTCAGTCTAAATTAGGGCAATGGCAATACACATTGATCAGAAATATCTCTTAACTAATTTTATTTTAAACTCTATCATCTTTTCAGATTGAATCTCATTACTTTATTCACTACAGAATAAGAAGTTGGAAAACCCAATGCTGACGAATATTCTCATCAAACATACCCATCTGTTTATCTCACACAATATATAAACTGCTGGTTACAAGTTATGTCGGTATTAAAGATGATGAATAAACGCACCGTGCTTTTAAAACAGTCGTATCACTACAACCATCTGATTTTAAACGTCCATGTACTGATTTTATACCTGGTATCATAAAATCCTTATTTAGTAAGTGGCGTGTATCATGGAATGATGTTATCAAAAACAATCCTTATTTAATCAAACCAACTGTAATCTTTTTTCACAAATTAGAAGACCTAAGACTGTAAATATGGACTTAAATTTTAAAAGAAGCAGAATCTCTTCACCATTCTGTTTCTAAGTATATGAACTTTGATCTTCCTGGGACTCACATACTAGTTATAAATCAAACTGTATAGCTTCTTCTCTAAAGCAAAATTAAATATATGAACTAAATGTAAATCTTTTTTCTTACGTATAAACATTTTGAAACATACTCTCTTCATTACTTTGAGTCTTCGATCTTAAGTAATGAAACCTGCAATAGAAAATTAATGTCCATAATTTATCAATTAGTATTCCACTTTCATCGCACGTTCTTCCTTCACGACTTCTACCTGACAATGATCTTTCGGTATAATTAAATGTAGTCTATCGTTCGTTAAAATATTTTGGCTGAAGCCACCTTCAAAATTATAAACTACGATTGACAAGATTAATTAACATGCTACATGTTTCGTTGAAATAGTGTAAGCAGGGTTGCGATATACTATAGTGCGGAGACGAAAATATACGTATAACAACTTACCCTGTGAAGACAATTAGCACAACCCAGCAATCTTCTCTTTACCTTTTAAATTACTTTCATTTAAAACACTACTTATGTCGCAAATCTAGATTGTACTGAATTCAATAGTTTTCATTGAGGTAAAAGAGACAATTCGTGCGTTTAACATAAAAGCAACAAAGTTTTTTTTTTTGGATGCAGGTAATACGACGACTTTTTATATTATCTAGATATGGTTACATCCGGAAAAAGGAACAAATATACTGACGGCATGATGGTTAAAACCGTACCGTATGCGGAAGTAATAAACAACACACCTGATGAGGGTAGCTGCCACTGTGTAAATGGATAATTATAGTACAACTTGAAGATCTCGAACCATTTACAATCTACGACGATTCAGCATGAACCAGATGCAGATTTTATGGAGAACACAGACAGATTTAACAAACATCAAATATTGACTCAGTATATAATTGATGGCTTTAGAAACAAGAATATGAATACAAGTAATTTATATAAATTCAAAAATATTAACCAGTAAGTAACGATGCAGATATATTGCACCTTGTTGCAATTATAGATAATTATGCCTTGCATGGTTGTTGAGGACACCACAACCAATTTATCGGGCGTGAAATATTCACAGGATTTGCCTATACTGGTTCAAATGATATACCAAACGTACTGATCTCCATCGGAGATAACAAACAAAGAACAGTATTAAAGAAATCTTTGCTAACATCCTGAATGTTTCTTGCACAAATATTAAGCGTATCAGCGAATAAATAAACTATGAAGTTGGGGGAAAGGGGTTACCTTCAATATGTTCTTTTGCATCTCTCTCTACCTGTTTTAAAGTAGCAGCTAAATGCGCACTTTTATTTTCAATACCTTTTTATGGGTCTAGCAACCTTCTTGCTCCATCTGAAATATTTGCTGATGAATGTTTGAATATCAACATCAGATCTCATATATGATGTCTTTGGAGAAATAATTTAAACAATATTTACATAACCCTTAATTATTTTCTGCATGTGAAGTAGATAACTTGGTATTAATTAATTATAATCTTAGTTTGATCTACATGTTCTTCAAAAGCTTCACTACTGTTTATTGAATTCCTCTCTACTTCCTGGAGGACTTTTCTAGTTTTTGAAAACCATTAGGTTCTAACGGACATTGTGCTTATTTATTGTCATTCGTTTATACCATTGGTCACTTAGTTTAATAAAACCTAATGAGGTGAACGACACCTTCCAGGTCTGAACAGTTATAGTTCAGGATTCTGGCATTGATATATTGTTGCCTTTCCTCGAAATTCAAAAATTTATATATTTTTTTTTTTGCATGGATATATATTTTCTTTTCTCTGTCATTAAATGTTATTTCCTTTCAATGTATGCTGAAATTCACTCATTCCAATGTTTACCTTTACGTCTTCCTCATGCAGGTCGAAAACTCAGCGTGACACACTAGCACCATTGAAAGGAATAACCTATTTTTAATGTTAAAGACATTGCCCAGAAAACAACTAGCACGAGTAATAGTATAATCAACTTGCTTTTGTCCACCAACTTTAACCATAGTTTTATTATTTCAATATCGAATTAAAGGACAAACTAAAGCTAGCCAATGAACTAGAACCGAACCTATTTGCAAATCGCAGTCATCAGCACACCTGGATAAGTTAGGGAACAAACAGGAATTGAAAATATGTTGGAAATGTAACACAGAACAGAAGTACCTCATAAAATTATAACTGACAAAGACCTTGAAAGAGCAGCCGAGACAAATGGCAAAAAGAAATTTGAAATTTCTATAAACGCTAAAGATGCTGAAATTGTTCGAAACTATTCGTGTTATTCACAATGTGGTATCAATGACTAAGAAATTCAAATTACAAATAGGAATGAATGTTAACAATATAGCATCAAATATTTTCAGATTCTTTACTGCATGTTTGCTGCTTAAATCTGGATTACTCTCTCCCTCTGCATTGAGTACTAGTTTGAGGGCATCTTGGTGAGCCAGCTTGGTGCACATGACATAGAATGCCAATTTTATAAAATCTCTCCAAAATGTGCCTGTCCTTTTCCAGTGTTTTATCATGCAAAGAAAAAATTAAATAGGGAATTCGCATATACGACTCAACAAGGTTGAATATGAAATAAACACAATACTCCAAAATATTTCACGAAATGAAATATGTGCGTCAATATTTCAACACGAATGGCCAGTAGCGATGTACGTAAATACAGTATACCGTATTTTTAAATAATCCAATTGACTTTATCAGTCACGCGAACACTCAAACCTAGATTCTGCCTTGGGCACAATACTCACTGATGCATACAAGCAACGATCGTCGCAAAAGGTCCCGACACTATTTACAAAAGGCAAATGAAATGGGATATAAATGAGGAGTGGAAAGTGTGTAGACTTGAATGGCGTCTTATGTGTACATATCGATGGGATATGTATATAGTTTTGTTCCACTTTGTGGACATTTGTGGGAGTGGTGCGGGGGAGTGAGATAAATATATTGCTTTATACATCAATAGTTATGCCTACATAACATGTAAGAATAATTTGTATGCATTATGAATTATGTTCTACTCCATTTAGGGGCCCCGAGTGACCCATTCGTCTAAAGCGCTCTCCGTTATGGATCACTGCCATCTCATCTCTGTCTGCGTGGGTTTGAGTCTCAGATTCGGCGAATGTGGATATGTGAGAAAGCTTGCCAGTAGCTTCTCGTGGGTCGGTGGTTCTTTCCGGGTATTTCCCGGTTTCTTCCTCCACCATTAATACTGGCCGCCATGTATAGCCTATCGTGTGCTGAAAAATGGCGTTAAGCCCTACAACAACAACAACAACAACAACTACTCCATTTACTTGAACTTTTAACAGCAGAGTTAACTTGCACAATAAAGGGAAATAACTCTCCAGGCATGGAATATTATGGCAAAAGCCACGGGTTTTTATTGGCAAAGATTTGAATAAGTTTTCAATATTACAGAAAAGTAATATGTTCCGTTGAAATATATTGAAAGGTATGAACAGTGAGGACTTGTGCGGAAAGGTAAAAGTAAAGGTTTCTATAATGTACATAACAGAACTATTTGTTTATAATTTACCAGTTACACCACTCCTGCAAAACTTTATGCAGGAACGTTTTGGAAAAACAACAAAAGAACACAAATCTCTTTTTATAAGATTGTCATTGTTGTAGCAATGCTAGACAACATATTATCGCCATTGTCATGTAGGTTTATCTACGTATCAGCATGAAGCCTGTATCACAGTGTAAATTCAGGAGTATCGATTCGTTATAATGGATGTCTTAGCGGCGCTTTTGGAGGTCATATCAGCAAAATTTTAAGTTTTGACCAGCTAGATATAGTAATATGTCTTTTTATGAAAACTCATGTTGGCATAATTCAATGTGCAGAAGGAGGTGGGATAATAAACTGCTCTAAAGAGTCGCTGTGGTGGCCATTTTCATATTTGGTAGGTAAGCCTCATGTTAATCAAGGATTAATTTGAAAAAAACTTTATTTGATATTAGTCACATAAAACAATTCAAGCCCCAGATATTGAATAAATTACCATATATGTCTGATTACTCCGATAATAAGAGGGAATATTCTAGCAAATATCATTGCTGTAATGAAGATCCGTGAGAGCAAATCAATAGATACATGTTTTGGGTATTTATATAACAGTGGCATCAGAACTCACCAATCTTCAGTCGATATAAGAATTTAAATACCACATAGTAGAAGAGGACCAGCGTAAAGCACTAAAAACGATGTTTTCAGAAGAGATTAATAAAAGCAATAATGCAAAATCTATTAAGACAATTAGCAACGCTCCAGGACACATAATGTTATTGGATACAAACTCACAAAGTCTGGTTCTATTCGAGTTGGTGCAATACGTAGCGAAAGGGTTTTTGAGCTACTTTGGGCTGATAGTAAGTTTGAATTTATTTTGTAAAGGATTGCATCTGAATTTTTTGCTGATTCCAAAAAAGCACAATCCAGTTCATTTGAAAATCTCTGATTTAAAATTTCGATTTGCCATCACATTACCTAATTGAATCTTTCAAGTTCACTATCTGACGAGGTTCATAATCAACATGCAATTTGATGCACTGAACGAACTAAAACAGGTGCTAAAGGTAACTATATTTGTGATCTTACCTGACTAGATAAATTTTCCACACACACACACACACACACACACACACACACACACATATATATATATATATATATTGGTTGTTATATATATATATGTATATTACAGTTATATATATATATATATATAGTATGTATATATTTGTATATGCTATTTATATATATAACTTAAATTGCATTGTGACGCAATAACTGTAAAGGTGTATGCATGACAAGTAAGAACTATGCTGAAGTGCATGTCATTATGAATACTGTAAACCACATGTGCTCGGGAATCATGTTGGTACAGGTGCCCGACCAAGTCTGAAAAGCTGCATTGGAGTTAAATTACGTAATCAACCTTGCCGGCCATACGGATCCGTTCGTAAATATTATCGCGCGAGTTGACGAAGATCCACTGAACCCGTGAGTGCACAAGCAACTGTGATATGTGCACAAACACAAATGACTGTACAAAACCTCAACAGTTATAAATGAATGAAATAATAGTTAAGACTGAAGCGATTGCATTTTCTGATCTTGGTAGAGTAAAAAATTAAAACAATTTATTCACGGACATACTTGACTTATTGAGACTCATAGTTGCACTGGATCATCTTGTTGTCCCAAATAATTCACCATCGGATACTAATGCAACAACGGTTACTAATACGACCACGTTTGCTAACGAGGAACGGTTAAACTACTTAAACAATTTTCAGGTGTCAGTATTACACGAATACCAAGAGGTGCAATAAAAGCTGACATTCTTGCATCTATAAGATGTCTGAGTATGAACAAACAGTCATCGGATGAACAAAAAAGTGATCAGAATGAAAAAAGCGTAAAAATCTACTGATTCAAATTCATGTGTTATGATATTAACGCTTTGAGCCGTTGAGGTAAATCCAACCATAAAATATATAATGATATATTGTATGCAAAATATAAACAGTCTTTTTTGCAGTTTAGCATCGTATAAGAACTTGTAAATTCATTTGTGAACTGGTTTTTCTAAATTTTCCAACATGCCTAAATAAAGAAGTAAATAGTGACCTGTGTGAAATAATTCATCACGCGTAATCAAAGCATAGAAGAAGAAGGTTTTTCTGTTCACTGAAATTTAAAGACTTGAATTTTACGAAATTGCAGACACATACAAATGAATTAATACGTTATGTGGGTGGCTTTGGGGTAGATTGCTACGAAAGTATTTCCAACACTAACTTTTATGAACTATCTGACGGTACATTTAGACACACAAATCGAACACAGTAGGTGCAAAAAAGCTTGCAGAATATCGGAGACATATGCCTACTTCATAAAACTTTCTTTAAATACCTACTTCTAGTTGGTTTTAGTATAGTCTTCCACTGCGATAAGCCGCTACCAAAACGAACAGTAAGGAGACATCCTGATTTTACTAGCATCATCAATAGATAGGATAAATATTTTTAAAAATGCTTATTCTCACCCATAAGGAATTTACCTAAAGCGAATCCCTTCTCCTTCATACTTGTAAATCAGCATGAACTCAGCCTCATTAGAAGTTGTTATCGTTTAAACTATTTTAATTATTCCACTTTCTGTTCTTTCTTTACCACAGGTACCATACTAATTTCCTCCAGCACATGGTATAAAGACTATTATGCTTTGAAGTTAAAGACAACTATACATCTACTATTTTCACGATTGTCATTTATGACAAAGTTATTTATTTTGACTATTACCGTATCATATATTCCATTATGAATATCGTGTTATGTTAACTTGGTTAGATTGTCTAGGGCCTAAGATTTTCTAAAACAACACCAGGATGAGCAGAGAAATAAAAGAGAAATTCTCTGATGGAAAAGTTTTGAGCATCTGAAATCTTTGTGTTGCTGTTTATTTCGTTCGGTAGTTTCGAACATTTAGTTGTTTTTACATTTGGGCATTGTTCTGTAGTTATTAATTTATTATCATCCTGTTCTTTACACTTCCTCTAATTATTTTCTGATGTTCAATCGTAATAACAAGATTGTTACTAACTTCACTGGTCTTCATAAACCTAATAATAATTTCGTTGTTTGTAACATATTTATGTCCATAGTGTACTTGCATATTTTCTTCCATTTATATGCACACAGGTGACAGCAGTATTTCATTTTAACTTTACGTTTTGATTTCTAGCTTTAATTGCATGAATTTCAGGAGACTGTTGTTCATTCTTACTTCCTAAAATGGCTCGATGTTTCTTATTTCACTCGCAATCGCTTATTTACTTAATTATGTGACCTGATAGTGTTTATTACGTTATTAGATAATCATTTGTAAACTGCGATACTGAAATCGAACTAATTAATCTTTTGACTTCAATAGTACCCTTGCTGGATGGTGAATCCATATCCATAACTACAAAAAATATTTCCACTGGTTAGATGAAATATATACACATATTAACGAAAACAAGTCTAAAAACGAATCTAAAGCAATCACCGTTATATACAAACATAATTGATATATGGAACCTTTAAAACTGCTAAAAATATATATTGAATGAATTAATTAAATAATACGCAATTAATAACCTTCTTTCTCTGTATTTCTCAAATACCAACTTTCGGATTATTCTTTACTTTATTCTTTAAACGCTTGTCTCTGGCAAATATTTATAGCGATAGTTCTTACACATTGCTAAAGTACTACATCCATTAGTTAATAAACCATCCAGTACTTATTATGATATGTTTCTCTTTTTAATGTTCTTTTATCTTCACTTATTTATTTAAATTGATATGCTTAATAAGTTATTAGACTTTCACCCAGTGAAGAAAAGAAATAAACATATATCAGCAACATAATAGATGCAAAATTTAAAGCTAAATTGCAAAAATGATTGAAAGTATATGAAAGAAAAACTGCCAAAATATTTCGACATTTAACATGCTTGGAATATAGTATTAGAGAAAATACTGATAACATTGACTCAATAGTTCATGAAAACGGTATCTTTGGATGCAAGAGTGGAACACTAACTAAAAGAATAGGTGCAAAACTAATGGTGTATTATAAAAGCTTTAGAATTGATAGTAACAACGCTTATAATAACCATAACACAATTTGTAAAAGATTTAACAGGAAAATATGGTGGAATAAGTGCTGGTGGTAATGGTGATAACGCGGACAGATACATTCCTTGACTAATTTAAGAGTTCTAAAAATATATTGCCAAGCATTTTTGAATTAGACATTAAATTATCACCAGTATTCTTTAGATGGCATTTACATTGTCTGTAAAAGTTATTTTTATTAGCTGGTACAACCGTTTTGTTAATCTTTTTATTAAATAGTATTTTCTTCGCAGTATTTCTTAAAGGTGTAAATTTGTTAACCAAACAAACAAAAGGAAAACGAACTTTATTAACATTAAATATAATTTAATTGGTTTGTTAATAGTATACTATGAAATATAAATTACACCTGCTACTGCAACCACTGTCATAATTACAAACGCGTGTTGATTTCTTTCCTGATCAGTTTCTTTTAAATCATATGCATTTTCGTTTGTATCGATTACAAGATTTCGACCATCTGTGCCTTCTCGTCTAAGTGAATCTTTTCTTTTAGGTCATTGTTTTTTTAGTCTAACGAATGGTTGCAAAATGAATAGAAACTCTTGGTTTTCCATCTTTAAACACTTCAGTGTTTATAGCTGTGTTTATTCCTTCACGAAATATAGCTGATGATCCGTGTAAATTGCTATTGTAACCTACAATATTACTTATTTTCTGTATAATATCAGTGGGTAAAAATGTATACGCGAGATTAACAGATGTAGAACTTAATCATTTATATAGCAAGGGCTATAAATACAAAGCTGAGAGGTTGTGACCGTGGTTTTAAAGCTGTTATTATTTTTTTTCTCGTGCCAGTGGGAGATATGGTGCTGAAAATAAGGCATTCTGTTACTGATCTAAGATGCATGCTCTCAAAACTAATTACAGTAGGGATATGAAGTTTGCGTTTGGAAAATTATTTTTGTTTCGAAGTAACGAGGAGTAGTATGGTAATATTTTGAAAACGAATACAAGGCTGATTGTGACTGAATTAGATCGAATACTACCAACGCTACATATTCCTGTAAGGTAGATTTTCAAAATGTGGAATAATTATGTGTGTATCTGTATTTAGACGATTGATATTCAACCTACACACACACTTTTTCAACTGTAACAAACGATAATACCACATACAATGGAGCTGGCCTTCTAATGCAGTCTACAGGGGAATGCTTAATAATATTTACAGAACATTTGTACATACGCATGAATAGCATTATCTTACATGTAATAGAAATTTAATTCGTACTCAAAGGAGATTCGAATCCGAGTCCGCAGATAAACGGCACCCATCGGCTTGCAAATATATACGTACAGACCCCTCATACCATCACGACCATAGACTCGTCACCAAAACGTGATGTTTTGAAGTCGGTGGTATTGGCATCCATGTGTAGTAGGCACACCCATATGTTGATCTAGTAAATACTTATCATCTGTACACAGTCATTCCATATTCCTAAGACACAAATTAATGAGTACAGAACTAATTGTAGAGGCTTACAATATACACCAAACAGAACGGAATGTGCTATCCCTGGATTCTGCTGGATAATACATGATATTAATAACATAACTTGCATTAATACTCTGTATGATAATGTTATTTCTTCGTATTTATAAACTTTCTATCAGCATTATCGAACATTTTCATGTGGAAACAAAGAATATCACTTTCCTTTATATTTGGTGTATATTGGTAATCTCTCTCTACATATTTAAGTAATCAGTCGCTTTCTAACATTCAGATACAAATGTCTATAACATTTAGGATGCAATTCTTCCTGTTGTTTCACTTGAATCAGTACAAAGTCTACGGAATTCTACCCATATATTTCCAAAGATTGATTCTGATTGTGCTCTTCTATACTGTTAATTTACAGAAATGTAATTTCATGCTACAATAATTGCTAACGTTGAAGCATCGAGAACCTTATGACCATGAATGGCATTGTGTCTAATGCAAGTTACTGGGGTGTTTTTTTTTAATTTTCATTTATTCTTTTAAAGTTTCAAATTTTCTCAAAAGTTACAGCTAAATAATACAATAATTTCCAAGTCGGAATATATTTAAAGGACCAAAAATTGAGAATAGACGGACTTCGATTTCAGATACAAAATATTATGGTGTTGGTCATACATTACAATAACTAAATGAATTTTAAGTTTGCTTTCACAATTCTGCCTGTTTTGAACTTTCTTGTCAGTAATTTTACAAGTAGCTGAAATGCGAAAATATTCTTCAGGAGATACGAGATGACGTTCTTGACTGCTCTTGACTTTATAGGTTCAGTAGACGTAGATCCGTTAAGGTACGATAAAAGATCAGCCATTAAAAGATGCCAGTTAACAAAGAAACAATACACCTGTCTACAGAGCCTCCAAATAAAGTGAAAACGAATAAATATGCGGAAATGAAGAAAAATAAATGTGAGGTAATGAAGAAACACAAATAAATAAAGTAAAAGCAAATGAAATGTGGGATTGTACAAAATAAGCTGGAGTTTGTTTTTAGGTATATGAACACGTTGTGATGTGTGTATCTCCTAGTACGACCTTTCATTTAAGGTGTAGACATACTCAGGTTATAAGCCAAGTACATCTACATGCTACACTGTTAGATACAGACAGTCCCATTACATAAGATAAAACTATGAAGATATACGGCAGTCCAGTCGAACAGCAGATTGTCGCATCATGTCACTCTGTTGCGAAACATGCCTTTCAAAATGACTACTGATTGTTAATTTCCCCATAGTCGATGTACACATTTGACCCTATATAACGTGGAGGGTGGTGACCAAGCCAAAGTCTTGTATAATCCAAACTACCAGCCAGAGTCTCTAATGATCCTTAATACTTGTCATATTATTGAATAATCCATTATATTAGCCAAAGTCTTGTATGATTCATACTGCCAGCCAATGTCTTGAATGATCTATACTACTAGCCAGAGTCTTGAATGATCCCTAATACTAGCCATATCAATGAATAGTCCATAATACTAGCAAGGGTCTTGTATGATTCATGCTACTATTTCGAGTCCTTAATTATCCATAATACTAGCAAGATGACTGAATAATCCATAGTACTATCTAGAGTTCTTAATAATCAAAAATACTAGAGTTTTGAATGATCTTTACTCTCAACGTTTACATACGGACTGATATGACATAAGGTGTCAAACCCTTCTTATCAAATATTGTGGATATTATACGTAAAGGTTTATTTAGTTACTTAGTTCCCGTGTGACCATATGCACTAACATTTACATTCAACCTTAACTTTCAACCATATAATTATTTTGTATTAGTATAAACATTATGAACATACATGAAAAGATACCGGCATTTACGTATGTACAACGCCATAATTTGAGTTTCTCATGCAAATCTCTTAACATTAGTACTGCATCTTTAAACTGTATACTTTCTGCATACATTATACCACTTCAGATGTTTGAAATGCATTTTAAAAAGTCCAGAAACAAATTTGTCCGAAAGGAATATGAGATCTAACTTCCAGATAGCAACTACTTCAGTCCTGATATTTAAATTAATGATTTCCCTCATACTACATACAGCAACGAAATTTTCAGCACAATATTAAACTTTCGTATTAAAAAGGTTTCTTAATTTCCATTAATTACGATTTGAATCCTTACATGCTTTTAGAATATAGTATAATTAGGAAATTAGAATATACACCAAAAATGTAGCGTTAGTGGATTTATGGCACACCTCGCTAATTCTGTTGTATTCTCTCCGAGCAGAGGGGGTGAACAGACCATTTTTGTTCGAGACCTTATTTATGAAAAATAAACCTTCCTACGAAAAGGAAATATTAAGTTCAATAACGTTAAACCACAGCCTCTAACAATCACTTTGTCAGGCCGATTGGGTTAGCTCATTTTGTTACATTATTATGACGCGCGTTTTTATTTTCAGGAATGTTTCGTTTACGTGTTGGCCACTCAACGCTGGTCGTTCACCCCCTCTGCTGCTATAATTAACCAAAGATTTTATCCAGACCTATACGATATCTAGATCTTGGGTCATGTAAATTTATCGTTATAAATCCGAACGGAACAGCTTGTGCTTTTGAAAAGAAGTTTTTAAATTTAACCATGTCCATGTCTCCTGAACACCAATTATAATAAATATTTTGTAAAGTATAATTATCTACTCCATTAAACACAATTAAGATATTGCAATTATCTCTGATCACTTTTGGAATTTGCGTCCATTTCTGAGTTAAATAAATCACGTCTGTATTTTTGTCACGGCCTTGCGAAAATATCCGAGCTGGATTGGATTGTTTATCCAGCATTACATCATCGTATACTACAAGATTATTGATACATCCATCAAGATCATCTATGGATGGAGCTTCATCAATATCGGTAATAAAATCAATAGCATCATTATCAGGACACGTCAGCGACTTTGCATTTTCATTAAAATCTTTAAGTACTTCGTAACATCTTTGATCATCTACAGATGGTGTTACTAAATATAATATATACCACTTGAGCCATCGCATTATCAGATTAAGTAATAATTGCGTTTTACCAGACCCAGATGGGCCAAGTATAATTGCTCTGATAGAATTTGGTAGCGCTGGATGATGTTTGACTGGCTCTTGTTTTCGTGTCGCTGAGAAGTCAATTATATCCATATAATAGTAATATGGATTTATATTGTGTTCGATGTACAGCACCCACCCATACCAGTGGATTAACGACAATAATAACAAAAAATAACAGGCGCGCACTTACAGGCAAGTGTGTGAAATGTGGTACAAACAAATGCAAATTTATTTCATTAAAGACAGGTGGAGATATTGCTGCTTCATTAGGGAAATTACCAGGAGCTCCATGAGCAAAGTATCCTGGTGAAAAACAATTGTTTGGATATAATTATTGTGGTCCAGGAACTCGTCTCGATATCCGACTCGATAACCAAGACCAACCAAAACCTGGAGAGTATCCAATAAACGCAATTGATCAAGCGTGTCACGCTCATGATGTCGCGTATAAAAGTAAAGATTTACAACAACGACATCTCGCCGATATAAAATTCATTCATGCCATAAATAATGTGAAAGATAAATCACTTCGAGAAAAATTAGCTGCTTTTTTGGTAAAAGCTGGTATGAAAGGTAAAATAATGTTAGGGGCTGGTATTTAATCAACTGATTATTATCATAATAATGGAATCTGTTTATTATTGTCCAAGAAGATACTGGAGAGGTAAAGCAGCGATTAGTAAACTTGCTGAAGCAGCAAAAGTCTCACGTGATGTTGCTGCAGCGTGGTTAGCACGACAAGCAATATGGCAAATTTATCTACCACCACCTAAAAAGATGCAGTATGCACATTTTGATGTCAGTACCCCTAATGAAGTTCATCAAGCAGATATTTTGTTTTTACCACATGACACCATTAAAATTGGCAGACGTCAATACACATTCAAATACGCGTTGACCGTCGTTGACGTTGCGAGTAGATATAAAGAAGCAGAACCATTGTCAACAAAAACAGCAACTGAAGTTGCATCTGCGTTTGAACGAATTTATCAACGTGGTGGTCTACGATGGCCACAACTGCTACAGGTTGATCCTGGCAAAGAATTTCTTGGTGCAGTATCATCGTTGATGAAGCGACATAACGTTAAAATCAGACAAGGACACACTGAAATTCATCGTGATCAGGCAATCGTTGAACGATTTAATCGAACACTTGCTGAGCGGTTATTTGGATACCAGTATGCAAAGGAAATATCCGCTGACTTTAAGTCCATGGAGAGATCTCGTGAATGGGTTGCAAGGTTACCGAGTGTGATAGCTGCGTTGAACAACGAAGTGACTCGTGCAACTTCTATGAAACCTTCTAATGCGATCACAAAAAAAATATATACCAATACAACGTAAATCTTCCTCTCAACCAGTACTAGGTAATGTGACCGTAAGATATTTATATGAACCTGGTGAACTTGAAGGAGGTAGAAAAAGAGCAACTGATCCTATCTGGAGTGTGACCACATATAAAATTTCTAGCGTGGTAAGGTCCACAGGTAGACCTGCAATCTATAGATTAGATTCAACTGCTCCTCAGCGTGGATTTGTACGCGAACAATTACAAATAATTCCTACGGATACACAATTACCACAGCGCTCACTTTTGTAAACTTGCACAGCGTCCAGCCCCCCGACGTCGATTACATTCAAGACAGGTCAGCATCACATTTTCGCGTGTGTGACCAAGACTACTATTAATTCTATCAACGGTAAATTGTCTTGTATTATTATTTGAATATTGCCACAACATTACTGCGTTACAACTTGCACAATGATTATTCTGTCGTTGTTTTAGTGTTAAAATAAATTCAGCATCCATATCAAAGTCGCGATTATTTTTTTTTGTCACATTGCTTATAACTTGCTAATTTTTTATTGATATCGACAAAGTTGTTAGTGATTTCTTCGGTTATTACGCAATCCATGATAACCCTGTGCAGTTGAGATATTCTTCTGACTCGAGACACTGCAAGATAAACTAAATTTGACCACTCAATACGATCATCGACAATCCAAATATTTGTATCAGTAATAGTTAATCCCTGTGACGAGTGAATCGTTATAGCGTATCCTAACGTCCACGGCGATTTATCCATACTCAACGCGCTCTCAACAACATCAACAATAACTAAAACAATATCATTTAGCACAAGATTTTGTATTCCACCACCAGGAATCTCAACATCAACATTCTGTCGTCGAGTATCTGCTGGGCGATAACACAAAGGTACAGGAAGATTTGAAAATTTTTCTTCATGTAACGTAAATAATTGTTGTTGAAGTGTATCACGAACTATTTTTCTACTTGCAACTATCAAATCAGCAGGTCTCCATAAAGTCCAAAAATCATTCATAGAAGTTTCTTGAATTACTTTACGCATTATCTCACATTGTATTTTATCTGGCTGTAGTCTTATTAACTTTTCAAACTCTTTTAGTGATTTATCAATAGCTCTATGGTCATCAGTTATTTCTTCGTAATAATCTACAAATGTTTTCAGTCACTCATGTGGAGACGATCCAATGAAAGGTGGCGGTTGACCATGATCGCCACACATCAACACAGCAATATTCTTCGATAACAGCCAATCAAGAAATATTTTTAATACCTCTAGCGACACCGTGCATATCTCGCCCCAGATAATAATTTTAGGAATATATTTCTCACCCATCCGCGATGGAGTCCATGTGTATCCGCACCATCTAAAGAAACTATGATATATACATGATTTTATCCTCGTTCTTTTATTTCCCTGGGGAGTTTATGTGTCGGTGTCAAAACAATCATATCAGAACAATTATTAAATAATTCAATCGCGCGTGTTGTTTTACCTGAACCACCACACCCAGTAAGATAAACGGTTTTATATCTAGCCACAGGATCATATACAGATGGTGCCAATGACAATCCTGGTATTTGATTATTCTTGTAATATGTCTCCGCAATTTCAACGTCGGCAGATTCAGAATGACTAATTATATCTTCACGTTTTATTATCCATTCGCCCCATGATGCATGATTGCTAATATGCAATTGTTTTAACGAATCCGCATATTTTTTATTTATATAAAATGAATCTGTCGCGACTCTGACTGCATAACGAGGAAATCTGTTTATCATCGATAATAGATTTATCGAAACATACGCTAGCATCGAAGATTTTAAATAAGTGAACTGCGGTGACTCTCCATCAGTGTAGCTCAGAATTGTACCTAATTTAGTTCCGTCTGATAAATAAGCATTACTTCGACTTATAAATGTGTTTTTCTCCGTTGTATCAGCAATTATAAAATCGAGTTCAGCATCGTCCATGATTAATCTTGTACACATTCGTTTATGATCATATGATCCTCCTTGTGTAAATTTACCGATTATTTTCTGCCGAGATCTTTTGCAAATTTCTCATCACTTTCTCTCCTGCATTCACGTATATTATTAGTAATTTTAACAATATCATCTTCGTTAAGATTAGGAAAATCTCTCCTAGCATAATTAATATTAAATATATCCGGTTCTGGCAACCAAACTTGTTTCTGCACGCGGTATGATATAATTGCTTCACTCACGCTCAACGACACTAAAATTTCAGCATCAAGCATGTACTGTATTAGTACTATTGGAGCCCAACATTTTTCTGAAAAATGTCTTCCAAACCACGCATAAACAATCGGATGGAGATCCCCGTAAAACTCGAACGACTCTATACAGGCGAATCCGGTTAAGTCAAAATCTGGTAAGGGTCCATTTATCGCAACTCTGGTCATCTCGTGTGTCGGATGTCCAAATCTCTTAAAGTATTCAGAACATTCTCCGTATCCAAGAAAACATCCAGGATAACATGCTACCATATCAACTGAGATAACGTCATTATAATCGTATTTAGTATTCCACAATCCACCGTGTCCGTATTCCACACAACTGTGTTGGGCATCTTCAAGAAATTCCAATCGTGTCGGTTTCCATGAATTTTTCTCCTGAGCAGCGTGAGCAGCAACTGATGGAACGGTAAAACAATTATTCAGTAATTGTCCAACCTTAATATCATCAGAGGTATATTTTAATGCAAGATTTTTCATTTCTTCGTGGAGAAATTCTGTACGATAAATATCACCATTAGACCGTGTAAACTGATCATGATAATCATATTCCGAACTTTGAAACAGCCAAACAGATACAGGGTCAATTTTACTGATATTTCTGATAAAATCAAATACGTGACCATTATAAAATTTAACCGTTCTGTCTCGTGGAAATATTGTTACTGCCACAGTACATGCATGTGCGTTATGATCAATAATATCTATCGAAGCTCCTCTTGATTCATATTTCGATTTGTACAAAATCTCTCCGGTTAACGTCTTCACTGTTATTGGGAATTTTAATTTCTTTCCCAGCTCAGCAACGTCGCTGATAGACGCTTCGGTATCTTTAACTGCTTCTGCCCACGTATTTATTTTTTTACGTCGTAAATCTGTTAAACCGTTTCCGCGTATCGCGTTTGTGAAGTGTTCTGTAACCCGTTCAGCTACACAATTTATCCTTGATAATTTCATAGGTTTGAGATCCCCAACGTTAGGTTTATTATTTAACGGATATATTGCGTACACAACCGCAGTCACAGGATACGCTCGTTCGTAATACGGTTTGTCAATACCAGTAAGTGTTCCTGGTCTGGAATTTTTACTGAGAACAATATTATTTCCTGACTGCATGTGGACAGAATCACGCTTGTCACGGATAATCCAAGTGTCGTCGTCCGTCTTTACAATAAATTTTATTAAAATAAAATATCTCGGAACAAGGTAGTCAATAATCTCTCTTCCTCGTTTGTCATTCATTACATTAACAATATTTCCAATTCTGAATGTCGACCACACATGAGCCGCACCATCGTCGCGAAATTCCTTTTTGGCTTCACGGATACGTTTTGTTATATCTTTATTCGTTAAAGCTAGATCTTGCATGAAAAACTAAATTTATATTTCGGCAGTCTGTCAAGATCAAATCTAGCTCCCGCTGAGACAGCGGAGGGTTCAATTGCGGATAATTCCTGCATTATTATAATTAAGACAAATATGTATTTAAATTGAATTTTAATCTCTTGTATATGATTCAAACAAAGAATCGATGTAATTGGCTTATGATCGGATATACTTCTCCTTGTAACAAAGCATGCGTAAATGAATTCTGCGGTTTTCATATGCAAAGTGTTAGTCACGGCAGTCTAGGACCAAAACCGTGTGTGCGGTGTGGTGTTGGAGTCAGAGGAAAAACTCAAATACAGAGAACTGAAACGATATTACGATAAAAAAAATAACACATCTTCAGGTGAATCTCCTATAAAAACCGAAGAAGATTATCTAGCTAGATTTTCAAAATAATGATTTAAACAAATAATATTAGTATATAAATGGAGCAAAATGAGTTTATAACGCATCCAATCATTGCAAATTATCAAGCATCTCGTGATGGTGTAATTAGGCACTGTAAATTAAAAAAGCCAATCGGTAGTGTTGATAAATTTGGTTATTTTAGATTTAACACCAGTGGAAATAAAAATTATTTCTCACATAAATTCATCTACGAATGTTTTTATGGGGTCATTAAAGATGGACTTGTAATCGATCACATCAGTGGTAATAAACTTGATAACTCGCTTGATAACTTGCGAATTGTTACACAAAGTCAAAATTGCAAGTCCGGAAATTCTGGCGGCGCACGATACGCAAGGGCTGTTAAATCTGTAAATACAGAGACTGGCCAAGAAATTATATTTAAATCAATTAATTCTGCTGGTAAATATTTTAACTTAGTACTACCTTCACTAAAATTTGTAGCAGATAATATCACAAAATCTTCTTTTTCAGTGAGATTTGGACGAAAAATCAGATTCCAGTATGTTCCTATTGTATCAGATGATTAAGCGAGACAACTCCGTCAAGCATAACTTAGTAAATCTTGCAGTTGTCGTACTTGTTGTACTAATACTGCGATTTTTGGTCAAAACGGAACCCACATAAGTAATATTAGATATATCTTTCAAATTTAATAGTACACAAAACACATATCACATTCTCTGATTGTCCAAACTTCGACTGTAAAAGCATTCCAATGAATTTAGTTATGCATGTAAACTTGCAACAATATTGCAAATAAAAATAAGATGATAAAAATCATCTTTAGAATGCTTAGCATTTTTTTATTTTGTTGATTTTGTTCGAAAATCTTGTTTTTTGTTGATTTTTGTTCGAAAATCTTGTATTTTGCATGAAAAATGACCAAAATATCAATGAAAATCGGCCAGATTTGTAGCGCTGAGAGGGTCAAACTCCCAGCGATTCACTAATTGATTTTCATGATTTTTCGACAATTATTTCATAATGTAAAAAGCTTTGGTCAAAATGTTCATTTTTTTGCTGATTTTATGATAATATGAAGTGACTTTTGATCAAAATTTCTTATTTTTTGTCAGTTTTTAGTATGTCATTGTCAAATTTATCAAACAATCATGAAAATCAATTAGAGAACGCCTGGGGGTTTGACCCTACAACGCTGCAAATTTTCAATAATTTCGTTGTCTTGCACAATACTCTATGTTTATGTAAAGTCTCAACATTCATGTTTGTGTAAAATCTCAATAATATTTATGTTTTCCACATTCTTATGAAACGCTTTGCGGCCCAGCAGCAAATACCATTTATGTATAGATGAGGTTATTTTTAAAAATGAGTATGGCATATATTCATATAACTTATCGATTATTTTAGTATCCTTAACAACGTCTGATGAATACAGACTTTTAACTCGGCAGAAATGCGGGTTTTATGTATATATTTCTCCAAGTATTTGGAAACTGAAAATAAATTCACATTTTACAATAATTGTGATTTTATTACTATATTTTACAATAATTGTGATTTTATTCTGTATACTTGCGCTTTAACTATATAATAATATTTTCATTATGTATATATAGTGAAGTCCGGTGGCCGATTGCTAACGCGCTGGATTCTCGTAATCAAGGTCCGTGGTTCGATTCTCGTGACCGGCATACTGTCGGCGAAGGGCGATTTGATGCCAAAATTTCTTTTTTAGTGGGGCCGAGGGCCGCCCCTTCTACGTTTCAATAGAAAATTTGTACACTCTCCCACCATGTCACTTGGTGGGTGCAATTTTGCACTCCCTGGGTTGATTATGGGGGGAGAGTGTGTAAATTTTCTATTGAACGTAGAGAAGGCCCTAAGATAGGTTAGTTAAGTCTACATGTACTGTGCTGGGTAACCGGACAATTCGGTGCCGGACAATTCGGCGCAGACAATTCGGCGCAGACAATTCGGCGCAGGGCAATTCGGAGCGGACAATTCGGGACCAAAAAACGGGTAATTCGGAGCGGACAATTCGGAGCAAAAGCGCGCCGACATGTACTCTGTGAAAGATGTAAATAACAAAAAACATCACTTTTAAAATAGTTTTCTGAGTACTTAGCCTATAGTTCTTCTATGTAAGACCAAATATTACAAATAATAATCATCCCTTTGTCTTTGGAAAATAATCGGCAGTCAGTTAAAGTTAATTATAATTATTTCATCTGAAAACATGAAAGTAATTTTTTTTTTATCGCGGGCTACAGTTAGTTAGAATTGGAATGCGAATAATGGTCTTGGCTTTGGATTATTGAATACCACACACATTGTTTACTTTAACTTAATTTATACCTGCGCGGTTTTGTCGCGCGTCCTTTTGTCGAGGTTGTTTTGCATTGCGCTCATATGTCGGCACGCTTTTGTCCGTGCGCTTTTGTTACGGAGCCACTAGTTAACAATACGGAATTACGGTGGGATATAAAATGTGGAAAATAGTTATCATATGTGTGGTAGCTTGAGACAAAATTTGAACAAACAAATGCATACCCCTTTTAGGCATTATTAGTTATCACCGAAAAGGGCGAGGTTTATTTGTCAATCAATTACTAGTGCTTCACTCACTGTGTAACAGGCGGTGTCTTTGAAGTATGTAAGCTAAATATACTTTACTTTATACGGTATTATAGTTCTATTAAACATGATTAATAAAAAAATGCGTTTAAATTTCAAATAGATATGTTTTAAATATCCTGTTCCCATTTGTCCGCTCCGAATTGTCCGCTCCGAAATGTCCGCTCCGAATTGTCCGCGCCGAATTGTCCTGCTCCGAATTGCCCTAGCACCACTGTGCTGTCCTTATAAATATATGTAAATATATTACTGTAAATATGTAAATACGTTACTGTAAATACTGTTACTGTAAATATGCTTGCTTGATTTAAGGGGTTACATGAAATCACAATGCCTAGACAGCCCTCTGAATTTCTAATATTTCGTTTCTATTAGGAATTCGCTGGGGGGTGTTTATGCGTCTGCGTCCATAAGATAAGTTTATATATAACCTCTGAGCCTGCTAGGATGTCCTTTGGCAACCTAGGGGTTTCACATGGGGATAAACTGTGCTGTAAATATGCTTGCTGTAAATACGCTACTGTAATTAAGATTCTGTGTTTTGTGCTGTCCTTAATTAAGATATAACCATATGTATATAATCATAATCATATGTATATAATCATAAACATATGTATATAATCATATGTATATAATCATATGTATATAATAATATGTATATAATCCTATGTATATAATCATAATCATATGTATATAATCATAATCATATGTATATAATCATCTTGAAACAGTCCTTAAGGACTATTATTTTTATTTTATTAATATTATTTTATTAATATTTTTATATTAAACAAACATTTATAATATAATGAATTCTGAAAATATTAATGTTATTATTTCTGCTATTAAAAAATTACAACATAACGGTATAAATATATCTGACAATCTTAATTCTGAACAAATTTTGTGTGATTTTGAATCATTAGAACAACGGAAATTAAAGAACAGATACACTTTGCCATCTGATTATAAATTCATGAACTTTATCCGGCAGGCAATGTTACAGTCGCTGGCAACAGTTACAGATAATCAGGTAAAGCTGTTTGTACCTCTCTCACAAGCTAGTGACAAAATTAAGTTAGAATTATCTCATGAATACGAACAGAAAAAGATTGTGAACTTTCGTATAAGACAGTTAAGAGAGCATTGTGAAAATGAAAGTGAAGGTGGAGTTAATGTGATAATGGCTAAACAAAATCCCTGGCAAAATTGAAGTATACAGGTTATTTACTTATAATATTTTATTTTATTCTGAAAATTACGATTTACCCCAGTAAAAAATTATTCTGATCCGAGTTAGATTCGGATATTTTTTTTTTTTTTTGTTTTGCGATAACGCTCTATGATCTCACATATAGATTAATACTTAAAACCTCATTTTGCAAATCCAAAATGCGGCCTATTTGGTCAGTAAGTTTGAAATGTATCCTTGATAATAACGGATTATGTACACGTAGATAAACGGGGTTAATTGGTTCAGATACAATTAACCACCCGGGTGGCGCTTGAGAACTAAATGAATATAATATATATCCTTGCTCCGCAGTGCCACTGTGGTGGCTAGACTTTGAAAGATCTACTTGATAGCTGCCATCAATTACATCACATACTAGATTGACTGCGATCGTTGATGTTATATTAACAATACCAGGTGAGATATGACGGGCTCCACCGTATGGATCATTATTATGTTTAAGCATAACCGATGGCGGGACTATTTTTTTCCATGATTCAAGTATTTTTGGAAAATAATCGTTAATAAGATCAATGACTGATTTTTTTAGTTTAACAGTATCAAATCCTGATATCATAAATGTTTGTAATTGTTCTTCTGTTATTTTATAATGATCAAGAAATATTTGTTTCCACCTTGAGTATACTTTTATAATATTTAATCTTTCTTCTTCACTAGGATTACCTTCTAATCTAGGATTAGTTGCTCCTAAAACAATACTTCGGTTAGCAAAAACCAAATCTTCGATGACTGTAATTAAGTGTTGTCTCGTTTCAATTACCTGTTGTTTTATATCGACGATATAATTCTGTGATAATGCTGAAAAAAGAGTTTGTAAATTACCGAACACACGTGTGTATTCAGAATTAATTGGATTTTTAAATCTTTGAATACCTTCCTCATAAACTATTTCCTTTTCACGACGATCTAGTCCTTCTCTAATAACATCAAATAAGGCAGTCTGATGCGCAGGAATTACTATATCATTATGTGGATCCTGATTAAGAAATTCAAATATATATAAATTTCGATATTCCGGACGTTTTATAAATCTTTTTTCCGTTGTGAGAAATTCATTTTTGGTTGGTTCTGAAATTCCATTTGACCTTTGGTCTGGGGGAACATCAGGCCATCCTAACACAGATCTGATTGAACTTTGATAAATATCTACAACATAATCAGGGGAAGTTATTTCAATCGCCGCTGATAATGTTGGTTCGTAAACAGTGATTGCTATTTTGGATTCTTTTCCTGTAATAGATTTAATTCTACGTTGGAACTCATCATTAACCTGTTCTATTTGATAACTGCCCGTTGAAATTCCAACAACTTGCCAATCAGGAGTTCCATCAGGTTTATTCTTATTTGCAAATACAACTGAATTGTTTGCTGGTAGTCCACCAAACGATTTTGACCTGATATTTGGCCAGATATGATAAACTCGTAATTGTGCTAGCGCTATTTCACTTGCTGAAATTGCAGTTGGAAAGTTAACGCTAAATTCAGGATTGGTCGAACTTAATGATATCATTGTAGTTTTTGATGGCGTTGTATTAGTGACGATCTGTTGTAATAGTTCTAACGCTGACATTATTTAAAATACTCCGTATTTAATTATTATTTTATTCTCTCGGGAATTCAATCTTCCACTTTATCACAAGTTACTTTGTCACTAGAACCGCTAGCGATTCTAAATGCTTCTTCATAGGTTTTCATTATCGTTGCGAACTCCTCATCAGATATTTTACCATCGCTGAGGTACGCCGAAAAATACGATGATAGTTTAGAATAAGATGTTGTTACTGTGTGTAGTTTTATTATATTCTCGTGTAATTTATCATTTGTACATGTAGATATCTTCTTAGCGATAATACTGAGAATGCCTGCGATAATCGTTGAAGTTGAAACGACAATTGTTACAACTGCAGGTGCTGTCATTGTTATTGTTGATAGTAATAATCCGGTTCCAGCAATAACAGCAGAAACTGAGTAAACAATTATATCAATAACAACCATACGTCTGCGACATTTTTTTACTTTTACTGTATAATCGTCGATGATATATTTTAGTTTGGTTTGACACTCACATACTTGATTGTATCTGTGACGTTGAACGTCGATAAATGACTCCGCCACTAGGGTTTGATTCATTATACAATGACGTTGTCATTTAATTAAGTAATTACTTGAAAAGTTTCAGCTACGAATTCCAGACACCACCAGTAACGTCTTGGGGGCATTTCCGTTGATGTCAACGTAAATGTTTCTTTGATATTCTTATTTAGCATCACCAGCAGAGGATTATAATGTACATTCGGTGATGCTAAATAAGAACATCAAAGAAACATTTACGTTGACATCAACGAAAATGCCCCCGAGACGTTACTAGTGGTGTCTGGAATTCATAGCTGAAACTCCTCAGTTAATTACTTAATTAAATGACAATGCCATTAAATAATAATGAATCAAACCCAAGGACCCCAGTCCCACATCGACGTTCAACGTCGCAGATACAATCAAATATGTAAATGTCAGATTGAATTAAAAAATATCATCGACGATTATACAGTAAAAGTAAAAAAATATCGCAGACGTATGGTTGTCATTGATATAATTGTTTACTCAGTTTCTGCTATTATTGCTGGAGCCGGATTATTATTATCAACAATAACAATGACAGCGCCTGCAGTTGTAACAATTGTCGTTTCAACTTCAACGACTATCGCAGGCGTTCTCAGTATTATCGCTAAGAAGATATCTGCTTGTACAAATGATAAATTACACGAGTATATGATGAAATTACATACAGTAACAACAGCTTATTCTAAATTATCGTCATATATTTCGCCGTACCTCAGCGATGGTAAAATATCTGATGAGGAGTTCGCAACGTAATGAAAACCTACGATGAAGTATTCCTTGATAATAGCCAAGGCGAAAAAAATGGAGAATTAAATTCCCGATTTAAAATAATAGCAATAATAATAATGTCAACGTCCTTGACTGAGTCAAGAGAATTACTTCAGCAGATCGTCACTAATACAGCACCGTCAAAAACTACTATGATATCATTAAGTTCGACCAATCCTGAGTTTAGCGTTAACTTTTCAACCGCAATTCCAGCAAAAGAGATAGCATTAGCACAATTACGGGCTTATTATAGCTGGCCAAATATTAGATCAAAACCATTCGGTGGACTACAACCGAATAATTCACTAGTATTTGCAAATAAGAATAAACCTGATGGAACTCCTGATTGGCAAGTAGTTAGTATTCCAACGGGCAGTTATCAAATAGAACAAATCAATGATGAGTTCCAACGTAGAATTAAATCTATTACAGGAAAAGAATCAAAAATAGCAATTACTACTTACGAACCAACATTATCAGCGGTAATTGAAATAAATTCTCCTGATTATTCTGTAGACATTTATCAAAGTTCGATCAGATCCGTGTTAGGTTGGCCTGAAGTTAAACCAGTTTATAAAGGCCCACCAGAACCACAACGATCTGATTTCGTTACAGATAAAAAAATATTTATAAAACTTCCAGAATATCGTAAAGATAATAAATATCCATGGATAGGACCTCCTGGAGGAGAAGGACTTGATAGATTTATAGATGGAACAACACAAGAATTTTGGATATATCTGTAAGTATTAAAAAAAAGAGAATTTTTGACGACAATTAATGTTGAGCAAATTAATAATGTTTTTAATTCAATTAAATCTGAACATGAACGTGTACTTAATAATCTACAAAAATTATTTTCCAACATCAACAATTATTACGACGATGATATAAAAAATCAGATAATTGAAACAATACAACATTTGAACCAAGTTGTATCAGACATAGAATATGTAAATAAGGTTTTTGTTGATAGAGAGAAAAGATTAATGAATGCACCTGACGATAGTTATTTTAGGAGCTATATAGTTAATGAAGACGACCCAGTTCAGCGTGTACATAATAGAAAATTATTTAAAACAGTATTTCTTAAATATTATAAAATAACAGAAGAACAGCTGCCAACATTTACAATTCCAGGATTTAATCATAAGGAAATGAAGAAATCAGTTAATGATCTTATTGATGAACATTTTAAAAGAATATGTGATTCATGGAGAAAATTAATCCCGCCACCAACCATTCTTAAATATAATAATAATCCGTACGGTGAAGGTCGTCATATTTCTCCTGGTATTGTAAATATAACATCAACAATCGCAGTCAATCTAGTATGTGACGTAATTGATGGCAGCTATCAAGTAGATCTTGAAAAATCCACTCACGCTCAACAAGAATATATATTATATTCATTCAGTCGTCAAGCTCCACCTGGGTGGTTAATTGTATCTGAGCCAATTAATCCCGTTTATCTACGTGTACATAATCCGCTATTATCAAGGATACATTTCAAGCTTACTGACCAGACTTGACACCTGTTGGATCTAAGACAAGAATCACTGGATATTAATCTATATGTGCGCTCATAGAGCGTCATCGTAGAACGTCCGAGTAAATTATAAAAATAAAAAAATAATCTGATTCTGAAAAGATATATTTATTTTTTTTATACTGATTTTTCATAATCTGATGGGCTAAATGGTACTCTGATTAATGAAACGGTTACAAATTTCTCGATCTGATGGGTTAAATGGTACTCTGATTAATGAAATGGTTACAAATTCTTCAATCTGATGGGTAAAACAGTCCTCAAAATCATTAAAATCTGAATAATAATCAAATTTCTTATAATAATATATGTTTGAGGCAATTGTACATATAATGAAGCGAGATAACTCTGCCGAGCAAAAACTTTCTCTGTAGAGTAAATTAAACGATTATCTCCCTTGTTACTACGTTGATTCATAAGATCACGAAAATAGTTACACTTTTCTTGCATTGTAACGGTAATATTTCAGTAATTTAATTGTTCTCTGTAAGCAATTAGCTGTTAGTGAAGCAGCAATTTGTAACAGAGAGGGACATTTATCCACCTTTTGACTCTCATGACCTCAGAAAGCCATTAAATCACGTCGCCTTGTAAGTGCGTTGAATTACAAATCAGAGTTTATTTTAGCTGTTTAGCTGTATGTTATATACGTGTATTTTAATCTCGCATACTTATACAGAAAATGTAATATTTTATACAGTATATTTTATGAAGTGTGTTTGGAAATTGAAATATACAGTTTACAATGATTGATTTTATTCACTATGCCTGCTTATAACCATGTAATTTATTAGATCTTTCAGGTAACAGGCTATATTGATCTGTATGTATACTCTTCAGCTTCCGGACTCACTATGTAGAATTAAAATATTTCAGTTTCTGAAATAAATCCACACTACAGCGCTATAATAATTGTGATTTTATTAAGTATACTGCTCGTACGTAATTTGCCTGCATCTTCAGTGTTGGGTTAACTATATAATAATTTTAAAACGTATATTTGTATGAATCGGAAAGTGGTGCAGTGTTATAGCGTTGGATTCTTGTACTCAAGGTCCGTGGTTCGATTCCCATGATCGACATATGTCAATGGAGGCGATTTTGATGCCATTTTCTTAACAATTGGGGGTTCCGGAGGAATCCTTGAAATCCACAACAGTCAAAATACACTCTACCACCATATCACCACGTAGTGGGTGTATTTTTCCCCGGAGTTGATTATTGGGGGGGGGGGGAGTGTACAAAATCTGTTGGACGTAGATAAGGCCCCCCGTTTATACCGTCCATTAGGATAAGTTTAGGATAAGTTTATGTGTTGTGCCGTCATAATCATATGTATATAATCATAATCATAATCATATGTATATAATCATAATCATATGTATATAATCATATAATCAGAATCATATGTATATAATCATAATCATAATCATCTTCAAAAACAGTCCCCCTCTGACCCTCTGAGCTTGCTAGAATGTCGTTTGGTAATCTAGGGGTTCACA
This sequence comes from Megalonaias nervosa, assembly GCA_016617855.1. NCBI lineage: Eukaryota > Metazoa > Mollusca > Bivalvia > Unionida > Unionidae > Megalonaias > Megalonaias nervosa. The sequence goes on along the minus strand of JAECUM010008428.1, from coordinate 8,380 downwards.
TGGGGTTATGGGGACTATTATTTTCATTATTATTATAATCTGACTTAGAAACATTTATTATTATAATCTGATTTAGTAATATTTATAATTATTATTTTTATTTTAAAGAAATATTTATTATATAATGAACTACGAAAACAATAATGATATTATTTCTGCTATTGAAAAATTAAAACATGACGGAATAAAGATATCTGATAATCTTAATCCTCAGAAAATTAAGTGATTTTGAATCATTACAACAACGAAAATTTGAAAATAAATACACATTACCATCCAATTATAGATTCATGAAATTAATTTATCAATCTATGTTAGAATGCTTGGCAATGGTAGACGACACACAGGTGAAACTATTTATACCTCTTGCACGTTGAATCGAAAAAATAAGATCCGAATTGTCTCACGAGTACGAAAGAAAAAAGATTGTGAACAATCGTGTAATGCAATTGAGAAAGATTATGTTAGTTGATTCTGTCAAAAATGAAATAAGTGACACTGAGAGCAGCGAGAGTGAAGGTGGACCCTTGACTGTGGTGATGGCTAAACAAAACCCTTAGCAAAATTGACAGAGTCCAACTATACAGTAAAAAAATATTTATTTATTCTGTTTGATTTTTTTTAAGTTAAGAGGACAGAGTTATCTGACATATTCAAATATTATCCGCTGATCATATTTTATTGAAAATGCAGATTTGTATGTTTTATTTGCGACAAGTTGTACCGATTGTGGATGTATACAAAAATATTTGGCAGTTGCATTTATTGATGGAAAAGTTATTTCTTGGCCTGTTTCTGCATTTACGGCTTTAATAGCTCTCTTTCCAAATACTTTACACTTTCCTGTATTTCCACGTGCAGAATTCTGACTCTGTGTAATAGCTTGCAGGTTACATAAATGATTATTTTTTGGATTTCCATCAATATGATCAATTACAAGTCCATCTTTAATGACCCCATGAAAACATTCATAGATGAACCTATGTGAGAAATAATTTTTATTTCCACCGGTATTAAATACAAAATAACCAAATTTATCAACACTACCGACTGGTTTTTTCAATCGGCAGTTTCTGATCACACCATAACGAGATGCTTCATAATTTTTAATAATTGGATGCGCTACAAACTCATTTTGCTCCATTTATATAATAATATTATTTGTTTAAATCATTATTTTGAAAATCTAGCGAGATAATCTTCTGCGGTTTTTATAGGAGATTCGACATTTTTTAAATCATAATATCGTTTTAGTTCTCCGTATTTTTTACCACCGCATTTTACACATAACTGAGTTTTTCCTCTGACTCCAACACCACATTGCATACACGGTTTTGGTCCTACACTCCCATGTCTAACGCTTTGCATATGGTAGCCGCAGAATTCATTTACACATGCTTTGTTACAAGGAGAAGTATATCCGATCATAAGCCAATTACATCGATTCTTTGTTTGAATCATTATATATATATATATATATATATATATATATATATATATATATATATATATATATATATATATATATATTAAAATTCAATTTAAATATATATTTGTCTTAATTATAATAATGGAGGAATTATCCGCAATTGAACCTTCCGCCGTCTCAGTGGGAGCCAGATTTGATCTTGACAAACTACAGAAATCTAAATTTAGTTTTTCGATGCAAGATCTGGCTTTAACAAATATAGATATAACTAAACGTATCCGTGAAGCCAAGAAGGAATTTCGAGACGATGGTGCGGCTCATGTGTGGTCGACATTCAGGATCATGAATACCATCGATGCTAGAATGAGTGACGAACGAGGTAAAAATATTATCAACCATCTCGACAAAGCGATATATTATTCTAGTAAAATCTATTGTAAATACAGACGAAGACACTTGGATTATTCGTGATAAGCGCGACCCTATACGCGTTACTGGAAATAACACTGTTACATTAAATAACAAATCCAAACCCGGAATACTGACTGGTATTGACAAACCGTTTTATGAACGAGCATATCCTGTGACTGCGGTTGTCTATGCAATATATCCGCTGAATAATAAACCTGACGTCAATGATCTCAAGCCGATGAGACTGTCAGAGTTAAGAATAAATTGTGTAGCTGAACGGGTTACAGAACACTTCACAAACGCGATACGTGGCAATGGTTTAACAGATTTACGACGTAAAAAAATAAATACATGGGCTGAAGCAGTTAAAGATACCGGAGCATCTATTAAAGATGCTGCTGTGCTGGGAAAGATATTAAAATTTCCAATAACAGTGAAGACGTTAACGGGAGAGATTTTGTATAAATCGAAATATGAATCAAGAGGAGCTTCGATAGATATTATTGATCATAACGCACATGCATGGACTGTGGCAGTAACAATATTTCCACGAGACAGAACGGTTAAATTTTATAATGGTCATATATTTGATTTTATCAAAAATATCAGTAAAAGTGACCCTGTATCTGTTTGGTTGTTTCAAAGTTCAGAATATGATTATTACGATCAGTTTGTACGGCCTGGTGGGGATATTTATCATACAGAATCTCTTCATAGAGAAATGAAAAATCTTGTGCTGAAATATACTTCTGACGATGTCAAGATTGGACGATTACTGAATAATTGTTTTACCGTTCCATCAGTTGCTACTCACTTTGCTCAGGAGAAAAGTTCATGGAAACCGACACGATTGGAATTTCTTGAAGATGTCCAGAAAAGTTCTATTGAATATGGTCACGGTAGATTATGGAATAATAAATACGATTATAGCGACGTTATCTCAGCTGATATGGTAGCATGTTATCCTGGAAGTTTTCTTGGATACGGAGAGTGTTCTGAATACTTTAAGAGATTTGGACATCCATCACACGAGATGACCAAAGTTGCGATAAACGGACCCTTACCAAATTTTGACTTAACCGGATTCGCCTGTATAGAGTCGTTTGAGTTTTACGGGGATCTCCATCCGATTGTTTATGCGTGGTTTGGAAGACATTTTTCAGAAAAATGTTGGGTTCCAATAGTACTATTACGATATATGCTTGATGTTGGAATTTAATATCATTGAAAGTAAATGAAGCAATTATATCGTATCGTCCACAAAAACAAGTTTGGTTACCAGAACCAGATAAGTTCGATATAGAAAAAGATGTCAGGAGAGATTTTCCTGATCTTAACGAAGATGATATTGTTCAAATTACTAATAATATACGTAAATGCAGGAAAGAAAGCGATGAGAAACTTGCAAAAGATCTTGGTAGAAAGATAATCGGTAAATTTACACAAGGTAGTTCATACGATTATAAACGACACTGTACAAGATTAATTATAGACGATTCTGAACTCGATTTTGTAATTGCTGATATAACGGAAAAAAAAACACATTTATAAGTCGAAGTAATGCTTATTTATCAGACGGAAATAAATTAGGTACAATTGTGAGTTATATTGATGGCGACTCACCTCAGTTTACTCATTTAAGATCTTCGATGCTAGCGTACGTTTCGATAAATCTATTGTCGATGATAAATAGATTTCCTCGTTACGCTGTCAGAGTTGCTACGGATTCGTTTTATATAAATAAAAAATATATAGATTTGTTAAAACTGCAACTCGGTAATGGTGAATGGGGATCATGGAGAATAAAACAAGAAAATATACTTAGTTATTCTGAATCTGCCGACATTGAAATTAAGGAAATATATTATAAATATAATCAAATATCAGAATTGTCATCTGCACCATCTGTATATGATCCTGTGGCTAGACATAAGATTGTTTATCTTTATGGATGTGGTGGTTCAGGTGAAACAACTCGTGCGATTAAATTATTCCTGAACAACCATTCAGATATAATTGTTTTGACACCGACACATAAACTAGCCAGAGAAGTAAAAGAACGAGGAGTAAAATCATGTACATATGAGAGTTTCTTCAGATGGTGCGGAGACACATGGACTCCTGAGCGAATGGGGGAGAAATATATACCTAAATATATTATCTGGGACGAGATAGACACGGTATCGTTGGAAATATTAAAAATATTCCTTGAATGGTTATTGACTAAAAATACCGCTGTAATAATGTGTGGCGATCATGGTCAACCACCACCCTTCCTCGGTCAATCTCCGCATGAATGGCTGAAAACATTTGTAGATTACAGCGAAGAAATAACTGATGACCATAGAGCTATTGATGAATCGTTGAAAGAGTTTAAAAGGTTAATCAGAGTGCAGCCAGATAAAATACAGTGTGAGATAATGCGTAAGGTAATTCCAGAAACTACTATGAATGATTTTCTGAATTTATGGAGACCTGCTGATTTGATAGTCGCAAGTAGAAAGATAGTTCGTGATGAATTGCAAGAGAAATTATTTCTGTTACATAAAGAAAAATTTTCAAATCTACCTGTACCATTATGTTATCGCCCAGCAGATACTCGACGACAGAATATTGAAGTTGAAATTCCTGGTGGTGGGATACAAAATCTTGTATTGAATGATATTGTTTTGGTTGCTGTTGATGTTGTTGAGAGCGCGTTGAGCATGGATAAATCTCCGTGGACGTTAGGATACGCTATAACGATTCACTCGTCACAAGGATTAACTATTTCTGATACAAATATCTGGATTGTCAATGATCGGATCGAATGGTCAAATTTAGTTTATCTCGCAGTGTCACGAGTCAGAAGAATATCTCAACTGCACAGGGTTATCATAGATTACGTAATAACCGAAGAAATCACTAACGACTTTGTCGTCATAAAGAAAAAATTAGCGAGTTATAAGCAATGTGACAAAAAAAAAATAAACGTGACTTTGATCTTGATGCTGAATTTATTATAACACTAAAACAACGACAGAATAATCATTGTGCAAGCTGTAACACAACAATGCTGTGGCAATATTCGAGTAATAATCCAAGACAATTTACCATTGATAGAATTAATAGTAGTCTTGGTCACACACGCGAAAATGTGATGCTAACGTGTCTTGAATGTAATCGACGTAGGGGTGCAAGTTTACATAAGTGAAGGTGGTGGTAATTGTTTGTCTTTAGGAATTGTAATTGTTCACGTACAAATCCACGTTGAGGTGCCGTCGAATCTAATCTGTAGATTGCAGGTCTACCTGTGGATCTTACCACACTGGAAATTGTATGTGTAGTCACACTCCAGATAGGATCAGTTGCTCTTTTTTTACCACCTTCAAGTTCACCAGGTTCATATAAATAGCTTACAGTTACATTACCTAATACTGGTTGAGAGGAAGATTCACGTCGTTGTATTGGTACATGTTTCTTTGTAATTGCATTAGCAGGCTTCATAGAAGATACACGAGTAATTTCATTATTCAACGCAGCTATCACACTTGGTAACCTTGCAACCCATTCACGAGATCTCACCCCGGACTTAAAGTCAGTGGATATTTCCTTTGCATATTGATATCCAAATAACCGCTCAGCAAGTGTTCGATTAAATCATTAAACGATTGCCTGATCACAATGAATTTCAGTGTGTCCTCGTCTGATTTTAACGTTATGTCTTTTCATTAACGATGATGCTGCACCAAGAAATTCTTTGCCATGATCAACCTGCAATAGTTGTGGCCATCGCATGGATCCTCGTTGATAAATTCGTTCAAACGCAGATACAACTTCACATGCTGTTTTTGTTAATAGTGGTTCTGCTTCTTTATATCTACTTGAAACGTCAACGACAGTCAATGCGTATTTGTACGTGCGCGATTGATGTCTACCAATTTTAATGGTGTCATGTGGTAAAAATAAAATACCTGCTTGATGAACTTCATTAGGGGTGCTGACATCAAAATGTGCGTACTGAATTTTTTTAGGTGGTGGTAGCTAAATTTGCCATATTGCCTGTCGTGCTAACCAATTTTCAGCAACAGAACGTGAGACTTTTGCTGCTTCAGCAAGTTTACTAATCGCTGTTCTGCCCCTCCAATATCCTTTTGGGCTATAATAAACAGATTCCATTATAATAGTCATATAATTAATTACCCAGCCCCTAGCATTATTTTACCTTTCATTGCAATTTTTACTAGAAAACTAGCGAGTTTTTCTCTGAAAGATTTATCGGGTATAGAATTTAACGCATGAATTAATTTCACATCTGCGAGATGCCGTTGTTGTAAATCTTTACTTTTATAGGCAACATCATGAACATGACACGCTTGATCAATCTTATTTATTGGATGTTCTCCTGGTCTTGGTTGATCTTGATCATCAAGTTCCAGGACCACAATAATTGTATCCTGTAAATGTTTTTCACCGGGATATTTCGCACACGGAACTCCTGGTAATTTTCCCAACGAAGCAGCAATATCACCTCCTGTCTTTGTGCTAGACGAAATAAATTTATATTTTTTTGTGCCACACTTTTCACACTTACCTGTCAGTGCACGCTTTTTATTTGTTTTTATTGTTGTTGATCCAACGGTGGAGATTGTTGCCTTACATCGAACACAATATAGACTCATATTATTTATTATATGGATATAATTGACTTCTCAGCAACACGAAAACAAGAACCAGTAAGACACCATCCAGCACTACCAAATTCTATTAGAATGATAATAATAGGCCCATCGGGATCTGGTAAGACACAGTTATTACTTAATCTGATAATGCGATGGCTCACGTGGAATAAATTATATTTAGTAGCACCATCTGTAGATGATCAACGATGTTATGACGTACTTAAAGATTTTAATAAAAATGCAAAATTATTAGACGAAGACGGAAACGATATTATTGATTTTATCACCGATATTGATGAAGCGCCATCTGTAGATGACCTAGATGGATTTATTAATAACCTCGTAGTATATGATGATGTGATGCTGGACAAACAATCAAATCCAGCTCGGATATTTTCCAGAGGCAGACACAAAAATACTGACGTGATTTATGTTACACAACGTTATACACAAATACCTAAAGTAATTAGAGACAACTGCAATATTTTAGTTGTGTTTAATGGAGTAGATAGTTATACTTTACAAAATATTTATTATACTTGGTGTTCAGGTGATATGGACATGATTAAGTTTAAAAACTTCTTTTCAAGAGCACAAGCTGTTCCGTTCGGATTTATAACAATAAATTTACATGACACAAGATCTAGGTATCGTATAGGTCTGGATAAAATCTTTGGGTATTTACAGCAGCAGAGGAGGTGAACGACCAATATTGAGTGACCCAGCGCGTAAACGAAACACACCATAAAATAAAAACAAAGAGTCGAAGATAAATTAACGAGATCAGCTAACCCAATTTGAGAAATCTCATGGTCAGTTAGAGGCTTTGGTTTAACGTTATTGACCTTATTTTCAGCCTTCGTAGGAACCTTTATTTTTTAGACAAATGACAATTCAGACAAGTGGTTTGTTCACCTCCTCTACTGCTGTATTTCTTTATATTCGAATATTGATTACATTAATTTTAGGCCATTTGGCTTTAGATTCTTTTGTTGTTGTTGACGCAGACATGTTATAAATGTAAGTTGTATGATAATTAAAGACGATGTTGATAATGTTTGTTCACACGTGGCACGCAGCGACTCCGGCCAGGGTCAGTGCTCCTGTATCGAAAAGGGACTCTTCCAAAACTCAGGATGAACTTGGCGGATTACATGTACACAGTTGTCTCGTTAATAACAATAAAATCTGAAAGAGCACATGGTGAAAAATGTGTTTGATCTTGGGGACATATTATAGTGAAAAATGAGTTTAATCAACGTGGAAGACTATGCTAGGTACCGGAGATAAAACATTTACGTGTGTAGTGTGCGGTAGAAATGCATAGTATAAGTGGAAATTTAAAACTGCACATGGGGATTCATACTGGAGAAAAACCATTTAAGTATGAAGTATGTGATGAAAGGTTTAGTCAGAGTGGAAATTTAGAACAGCACATGAGTATTTTTACTGGAGAAAAACCATATAAGTGTGAAGTGTGTGATAAAATGTTTAATCAGAAAGGAAGTTTAAAACTGCACATTGGCGTTCATACTGGAGAAAAACCATTTAAGTGTGGAGTGTGTGATAAAATTTTCAGTCGCAGTGGACATTTAAAACGGCACATGAGGATTCATACTGGAGAGAAACCATTCAAGTGTGAAGTGTGTGCTAAAATGTTTAATCAGAGTGAAAATTTAAAACTGCACACGAGAATACATGCTGGAGAAAAGCCATTTAAGTGTGAAGTATGTGATGAAAGGTTTAGCCAGGGTGGAGATTTAAAACAGCACATGAGGATACATACTCAAGGAAATTCATTTAAGTGTGAAGTGTGTGATAAAATGTTCAGTCGCAGTGGACATTTAAAACGGCACACGAGAGTACATACTGGAGAAAA
>JAECUM010008427.1:0-25660 GCA_016617855.1 Megalonaias nervosa | reverse complement strand
ATTCTCATTATTCCCACTATGAAAATGAAATCATATGGACAACGCTCTTTTCCATACCAGGGCCCAGCAACGTGGAACGAATTGCCCACTGCACTTGGACACAAAGACACAGTGATCTCGTTCAAGAGTGCTCTTAAAACTCACCTATTTCAACTGCAAGAACAGACTTAAAAGACCTAATAATGTATCCTTACCTTAAATATTTATAGCATGTTTTCTGTTTTTCTAATTTCGTGGTGTTTGTTTTTATTTTTGTAATCATATCGTTATATATGTTTTTAAGTGTTGTCAAATGTTGTAAAGCGCTTAGAGCTTCTAAAGATTAGGCGCTATACAAAGTCCTCATTATTATTATAATTATTACTTACAGCACGCTATTTGCTAATTAACCAGTTTAGTCGCCTGCAGCCATTTATTTTAATTAATTCGAAGTTAAGGGACTCACGTTTGATACGGAATAAAACAAAGACGGTTGGAATGCCAACTTTCAAACTTCTGCACCTCGAAGACCATGTGACCAGGGTGGTAATTGATGTACATAATGGTTCTTTTATTTCATATTCCCATACCGTACATGCGACAAAGATAAATATGATTGTGGGTTGCTTTTTTTATAGGTGTTACATCTTTTGTACTGGAAATCAGGATCAAGTTGTTTCCAAAACCGAATGGTAACAATTCTTTTGGCTCAGTAGAATTTATAAATGTCCTGTTTTTATATACTACGGTCAGTTTGGATAGAATCCGAAAACATTACTTAAAACATTGAATTTCGTCTGGGAACATATATCAGGTCCCATGTGGCCGAATGGTCTAATTCACTCGCCTTTACAGATGATTCTTGTCTCACCTCTGTCCGCGTGGGTTAGGTCAACGTGTGTATGTGAGAAAGCTTGCCCTAGCTTTCTGTGGGTCGGTTGCTTTCCTGCGGTGTTGGTCCACAAAATATACTGGGCTCCATGTATATTGAAAAATGGTACCAAATCCACAAAATCAGTTAACCAAACCATCCGCATTGATTTGTCTTTCCCCCTCCCATAGTAATAGTAAAGTTGTATGACTGGAGGAGAGCAGGAGACCAGCATCCTTTTATTCTTGTCAATTTTTAATGAAACATTTGAGTGGAATGTGGTCTCTTTCAGCGGTGATTGCCAATTCTTTCCGCTGGTAGTGTAAGGATTCGATGGCACAGACGATGGAAAGACATACCTTTTCAGGAGCAGTTTATTTCTTAAAATGCAACTGGACGTTCTTCACCATTTATGCGCTGACAATAGATTTGTAGCTGGCATTTGTCAATAGAACGAATTCCATTTTTTCAAAGTTTCGAGCAATCAGCACTGGTACAAGGGTCATTGTATTTTTCAGCTCATTACATGCGTTCAGTGCCGGTTGATTCCGTTGCACACGTGTTGATCGACCCTCTTTATCTAGCACAGTTAAAGGCGCTGCGAGGTTTAAAAAAATATTAACACCTATTCGGTAGTAGCCTGTCATGCCCAAGAACCTTAATACACATTGTTTCGCCGTTGGCAGTGGAACATTTGTTACTGCTCTCACTTTCCAGGGGTCGGATTCAACAGAGCCATTTTCAACTGCGTGATCCAAGGAGTATGCGTCATTTGCTCTGAGTTCACACTTGGTTGCCGTCACTATCAGGTACATCTGCTTCATCTTCTGAAACAACTCGTCTAAGTGGGCCAAATGTTATTCCCCCGATACTATACACCACGTGGTCAATCTCTACATGTTCGTCAAACAGGACAAAGATTCAGTAACCCAAATAGTTACTTTAAATTCAAACAATCCATAATATTTCATATCTTCGTGTAGCTAGATATGTGTCAGACACATCTATGTCATTGGTGTTGCGATAGTCGACACATATTATCAACGTTCCGTCTTTCTTTCTCACCAGTACTACAACACATGCATAAAGTGATAATGAAGTGGTTAACGGTATCTGATGCAACATTTCATCTAAGGTATGTTTTACCTCCTGGCGTTGTGCAAATAGCAAAGTGCATGGTTTTTGTCTCATGGGTTTATTACTTGTTGTGCGTACGTGATATTTCGTCTGGTTTTCCATGCTTGATTGTGAGTACAACACTGAACTCTTCTTATATTTGTATTAGCTGGTGACGCTATCTTTGCTATTAAATAGAATAAGTTTTATGTCCCTGAGCGAGTCTTCCGAATCACAGGAAAAATAAATCATGCAGACCCCTCTCCCATGTCTCCGCCATCTTTGGCTTTAAAACTAACATAAGAATTGTATCGCCCTTGAAGGTTGACGTAAGAAACGACCCCACACCCGTGTCCACTAAACAGCGCGTCGCTGTTTACGTCATTCACTTTCCTGATGACACGGCGTGGGGCCTTTTTTTTGTGCTTTCATTGTCTAAAGTCGACAATATAATAACATGCCTTTTTCATACCATTTTCATACCTTCTCTGTTTCAAATCAAATTTTTCTGGACAATATCTGTGACGTCTGCAATTTGATTTCTTATTGTCATAACAAAGTCACTGGTAGGCAGATGGTACTTATTTCTCCTGTCAGCGATCTTTTTTAATATCTGAATATACACGTGCAGCCCATATAAGAGCTCAAAGAGCGAACACCTGTCTCTTCTATGTGTGTCGTGAGTTTATGTTATCACTGCTCTTCTCAAGCACAGAGGGGTAATGCCTACACATCAGACTTGCTCTCATTACATGAGGTCCATGTACGTCGTAACATTCCATTTTCTCATTAGGATACATTACCACCCTCTATTTCCTGTTCCAGAACGCGAGTTTTAGACTGAACATTCTCCAATGCTGGGTTCCCTTTTTCCTAATGTAGAACTTTAAGCATTAATTGAAGAAATGTTACTTAGTTTAGTTTCAATTTCCTGGTCCTCAGTGTGATTTCTTCATTCCTAACTCAGCAGTTTCACACCCACAAGCTTGTATAGCTGTTTCTTGAGTTTCTCTTAAATCCTTCTCTACGCACTGCCGAGTCCGTTTTGTTGTCTCCCCCCTCCCCCCCAAAAAAAAGGAAAAAAAGAAAAGAAAACCGTTATTGTGATTAAGGATATTCATCCCTTACAAAGCATACGTTACAAGGTTTGGTACCAACCCCACCCGAACTAGTACGCAGAAATTGGACCTTAAATGTGCAGTTATCGTCAACTAAATCTTTCATGAATAACGTCATATCTGCCCCATTGTCTTCGACAAAACATTATTTCTTTCCATTAACACTGCCAGGCACAAACGTAAGACGTTTCCCGATCACTGTCGTCGCAAGTTATGAGGCGTTTTCCTGTTGAGCCTATCGCGGGCAAAATGACCATTCTGGTGACATTGTTACCATTCTTTGTCTTTATGGGATTTTTCAGTCAACGCAGTTGCCTTTTTGGTCGAGACACATCCGTGCTTGGTTCTTTGCTTCTTCTTGGCTGTGCTTTGGATAGAACTTCTTGCCAATGGTAGAAATGACGTTTTGTCCTCAGCAGCGTCGACAACTTCTCCTTTGCACCATATCCATCGGGCCTGCGCTGGCGTGCGGGCCGTTAAAAAAATATCAGCTAAACATCCCCGTGGATCACGATGGTCAGTGATTCGTGCTAAGTATTGCTCGATTGGCTCCATCAAGCCTCTGTAGGTTTTGTTCGCGTCCTTTTTATGTTTACTAACCGTCTGCAGTATTCATGATGTATTTTCCCACACGTACCTAGCAGGACCTTTCTTAGCTCATTATAGTTCTTGCTTGCATGTTATGCTACCTCTCTTGCCTCTCCTTTTAGCAGGGTTCAGAGTTGTAGGATTTTCACTGTTTCACCCCATGTTGCTTGGTCTGCTACTGCCTCGAATTCAGCAAGGAATGTTTGAATATTTTCTTCGCTTGATAATTTAAGTTTGAAGCTAGACTTTCAATGGGAAGATGTGATTCTTTTTATCTATATCTGTATCTTTTTCTGATGTCTGACTTTTTTATTTCTGACTCCAGCTCTTTCAGTTTAAGATTGTTCTCCATTCCTAATGTCTCTCTTCCAAGTTGTGATATTTGTCTTTCAGTATCAGAATCTCTGTCATTTTCTGTACGTTCTCTTTGTGTGTCTGGTTTTCTTGCATGGTTGCCTGTCCTCTAGGAGGGGCGATTACTCCTTCATCTTCCTCGAGATCGGCATCAACGTCTGTGAACGTTATCAAATAGGCTATTCTTTGTGCAGCACACAGTTTTAGTTCTTCATAAACTTCTTCAAAGTCAACTTCTATTTCTTTCGCCATAGTCATCACTTGTCTCAAGAAGTCACAGTTAGAATTATCATTTTACTCTAAGACTGTCCCAATCACATTTCGACAGAAATTCACCGCAAAAATTAATAAAAACTGTATCCAAAGTTCTTTTTAAAAAATAAACTTAAAATAATTTCACCGAACCCACAGCTGTCATTATGGTCAAATATCTCTTTGCAACTTAACCAAATATTTTAAAGATCCCACTGCTGCCACGAAATATAACGTGGTTCCTTTAACAACACAGATAAACAATAGTACAGAAGTGAAAATCTTTAATATGACTTCTCTTATTCTACTACCGAGACGGCGTAATTTCCGCATATGGCACCTGCTTTAACTGGGAATAAAATCAACAAGATATTAATTACTGGACTGACATGAACTCCAAAGTTCTCCAGGGCTAGCCTAGTGCTAATGAGAATTTTGATATTAAAATAAACATTCGGCCCACACAGCCCAGACATGAATGTAGTAAGCTTACACTGGGTCATACATATCCAACATATATGCTAGAAACAATGCAAAATTATTATTCTCTTATAACAGCATCTTATCTTGGTCATATACATATTTGATACCAGATCAGTATCGTCTGAAAAAGAAACGAGAGAATTTGACAGACACATATCTGTGAAATTAAGTCCAAATCTGTCGAACAGATTTGAAAAGTCATTTACAGATTTTGCCATGTTTAGTAAAGGTAAAATCGGATGCGAATTTAAGAGAACTCCATGCCACGATGATGCCTCGGATATTTGTTTGAAATTTGTCAAATGCCTTTTAATAACGTGCTAAAAGTTGTTTTTTATTTCATTAAGTTTCAGTAACACACCTTTTTCGTCCACGGTGGATCATCATTATTTGTAACAATTTAATGCCCTTTATGCCAGAATGACTAATTTTGTAAAAGTGACCTATCTCTTTTGAATGGTTTTGACAAGATTGGTTTCAACTGTCGTTCGAAACGGTGACCATATTTGATCACGGATTAGTATCTTATGTATAAATTTGAAATGCCATGAAATCGTCATGCTTTCTTTAAATTTTAATAGCATTCTGTGGAGTGTGTTCTGAAAAGAAGACGTATACAAATATGTATTGTTAGTAACAGTGTCTGAATTTGAATCTTTTGCACAAATGGAAAGACGTCAATGTCATGATGTTTTCTGTCAAATCTTGTTTTGCAGATTTTACAAGACGTCTTTTTAAGATTTGTTTCTAATTTAAGTTACGGAAGGTTTATATCTTATTTTCCGGCAGCCATATTAGATAGAAGATCGGCATTTCTGGTGTGCATGCGTATGTGTAGTATTGATCGGTTAGGTTAGTGGTTGTTTGCTTACGAGGTTGATTGACTGACTAATAAATGCTTCCTAAATTTACACTTAGTAGAGTCCATGTTCATATCCCTGCGAAGACCTGCAGTATAGATTTCAAAGTTTTTGTAAGCTAATCAGGATGTCGAATAAAAAATGTCCAGAAACCGTTTTTGGCCACCAAGGTATTTAGGTGCATGTCTTCTTTTGATGTGTAATTAAGGTTTATAGGCTTGGCGGAAATTTCTAATAAAGCTGTAATTAGTTGCTCGATTTATTGATTGATTAATTGTTGCCATAGTGCAACTTTTGAATGAAGCAAAGGAAGCACCCTCAGTCAGTAATATTGTGACTGACGTGTTCCTTTAGTTCAACTGATAAACTATTTCCTCCAATGCAGATGTACCTTCCATACAGATAATTTTAGACGAAAGACACTACAATGTAAACACAGACTGGTAATCGGATTTATTTCTGTAGATTTGTGATGTTTGGGGCGTTTTTCGCTATTTACTACATGTAATGCTTATATCCAGTGAAGTTAGCATTCTAATTTCTTGGTGCCAATCAGTACGTATTTTACAAATACGTGAGGAATTTACGTACTTGGGGATGTACATTGTTAGGAAATGACAATGAGTTCTGTATTGTTCTCTTCAGCATAGTTAAAGCTGCTGTGAAAAGAATTTATTGGAAAGCTATACATCGTTCCACTTGAAATGTTTATTTATATGATTTCAAAACATCATGGAGTCTGTGCAGTATCAACTGTGCCGAACAGAAAGTGCAGGTATCACGGTACTGTGATACGATTTTCTACGTATTTAGATCCCGAATGGAGGCCCCGGGTGGCCTAGTTGTCCAAGGCCCCGGATAGCCCAGTTGTCCAAGGCGCTCGCCTTTACAGATCACTTACATCTCGTCTCTGTCCGCGTGAGTTCGAATCTCTGCTCAACTAACGTTAGTCGGTGGTTATTTCCAGGGTCTTCCTGAGTTCTTCTTCTACAAGATGTACAGACCATCATGTTTAAGCCTATCATGTGCATAACTCACGAGAGTATCCGACATAAAGTGTCCAGTATGCATACGTAGAGGTTTTTTTTTCCCCCCTAAATACTGAATAGAAGGAATTAATTATTCTAAATATTTGACTGTCATGCAACTGAAATGTCCAAGAGTTCCTATAGTAGCTCTTTATATTTCTGCAACAATTAAATCAAAATGTGTTAGATGGTAACAGACTATCAGGTACAAGATTCTGTGAAATAAGACACAGAAGTTGTAGAGGAGATAAAAGCTCTTTTTATCACGATATTGTAAGATTATAAAGCATTATATTCCTGCAATTAGGTGTGGACTTTGCAATATTGATTTTTTATCACATACCATTTACTCTTACGTGCTTGATCAAGCGTTTCATACAGCTGTTAAATCCATATTTCCATATCATACCCAAATTTGATCAGCTTCGGTGTCCTCTTTATAACCCGCGCGTAGGTATTTTTTAGATGCAGTGAATCGAACATTTTTATAAATCCCAAATTCGTTTTGAATTTCAGTCATACAGTAAAGCTAAACATATTTAGACTGAGCAGAAGAGGGAGTATACAAAAATACAAAACCGCATTCCTGTTTTGTTCTGAGTAGAGGGAATGAAAGCATTTGATACGGCTTTTGAGCATGCGTATACCTGACGGCTTATGAGTATGCGTATGCCTGGCGGCCTTTTGAGTATGTGTATGCCTGACAGCTTATGAGTACGCGTATGCCTGGCGGCCTTTTGAGTATGTGTATGTCTGACGGCCTTTTGAGTATGCGTGTACCTGGCGGCCTCTACGTATCCAGCCAACATATCAAGCTTTCTTCCTTTCTGCCGACACAGAACAAAA
This sequence comes from Megalonaias nervosa, assembly GCA_016617855.1. NCBI lineage: Eukaryota > Metazoa > Mollusca > Bivalvia > Unionida > Unionidae > Megalonaias > Megalonaias nervosa. The sequence goes on along the minus strand of JAECUM010008427.1, from coordinate 18,165 downwards.
CATGTATCCACTTTTGTCTATGCATTTCAACATTTGGTACATATCTCTCATTTCTAGACTTATATTTCATTGTGTTCCAAATTCCAAGTAAATATTGTCATAAACTAATGACGTAACACTTTTACGCTGGTCATGACAAACAATTTTCAGTTATACCAGTGACAGGGCCAGAGATATCGTTGGAGTAGTGGTGAGGTGTAGGGAGATGGGGCTAGATACGTAGGGAAAGGGTCTGTGGGACTGACCCCGCCCCCGGTGGCCTAGGGTTGAAGACCCCGCTAGCTCCTGCTCTTTAAGCGTTTCCAGTGCATGGTTGCGGGTGGGTGGGTGGGCGCCAGCTAAAATAATAACTTACAATCTTCTAATTATATACAGATGTGTGTAATGTGTTCTTGATAACTTATCTTTCACTGTATGCTATTGCATGTTTGGATGTGTTTGTGCCAATGGTGTAGCATTAGATGGTCCGTTTTACGAACACGATACAAATTTATCATTTTAGAAACTGAAGCTCGCACACCAATGAATTTTAATGAACGCGACCTACCTTTAAATTTATCCTTGGACTGGGATCGTATTATATTTTGATAAAAAATGAACTAAAATTCGAAAGTATTGGTCTGATGTAATTTTGTCTCAATCATTGCTACTTGGCAATTTTACTGTACGCATGTATGCATTAGGTTTAGGTAAGGAGAAAACAAATTCGAATCAACAAATTTTATTGTATTTTATTGTATTAAACAGATTTCGTTCTGTGCGCTCCCCATCCTTTCCCCTCACAATGTGTCTTAAAAGAAGATAAAATTTAAGCTCCTTTCTTCGGAAATCCATGAATCTAACGCGTTGGAACTGTTCTGTCTGTCATTGTTTTTAATAAGTGCTATCATATACAAATTATACTAAATAAACCATTTGCACACGTCACTTAACGACTTTCTGAAAGAATATGAAGATCCGTAATGTTTCCTCTTTACTCGTTAAATATTCCCTTAGGACGCAAGAATCGTAGATATTTTCTGTTTATCCGATTATTGCTGCGTTATTTACTTTATTACACCCATCTCATAATAGTTTTATACTTGTATCTTTTGTAATTATTTCAAATGACATCAGGAAAGACTTTATAACACTATGCAAAGAAAGAGCGTAGCAACCATGGTAACCGATTATATTTCAGAATCATTTAAATATACTTTTCTGCAATAAGGTAAACCGAAGACAGTATTTTTCGTCATATGATAAATGGATTCTTACACTTTTGCTCATTTCCAATGAAATTTATGAAACTTGTCAAATATTTTCAATCTTTTATTAGCCTAGGCTTGAAAAATACAGAAATTATTCAGCTCGTTTCATAAGTTTCTTTTGAAATCAAGACTCATACAAGGTCCTCTAATTATATTAGGAAAACATTATTGATACAAATTCCAAGCTACTTTCTTGGGCGTTTCAATTACCATTATAACCTACATTATATACAAACGTAATGTAACATTTTTTTGTTTTAATTACATACTAATGTTTCTAATAATGAATTGCTCATCTAATATCACATGCCATATAGGCAATTTCTTTTGGCAGTGGACTTCGATGGCAGTAGAGACAAAGCAGATTGGTCTCATCGATTCAAGGACAAAGCCTGCCTCCTTAAAGTTTTCTTTTGTTGAAAATCATGAACATGCCACATGTCATTAAACGCTAAATATCATCGATGTATATTACACATAATAAGATACCACTGACGTATAGTATGTATGTATAGTATGTATTATTATAGTCCCATTTTTGTCTCCGTTAACTTTACATTGTCAGAATTGTGCAGTGTTTTACGATAATGAAGACGTTGATATTGCACGCACGTGTATGACACGTGTGCCTAAAAATAGTATTGTGTATTAGGAACTATATTGTAAAAACACCTCATGTACACTCATGTTGTAGACTTTAGGTTTGAGTTTATTAGATTTGTTTGTGGATGAACTAAACAGCTGTTTCGTGTATTTGAAAGTAGAGATGATAAAGCGAATAATGTGGACGAGTTTACTGAGTCAGAAATGAAACTTTCAAACAAATAAGTGAATGAAAGTGATCTTCGCAATGTTCACAACAAACGTGAGAGATGCATTATTAAAAATACCATTTTGATCATTTAAACAATTTTTTGTTCTTTTAGGAGAAACGTTCGTACCTTTTTGTTAATGGAATGGTTCAGGCTATGGCCAGTGCTAGCGGGATATATAAAAATAGTGTAGAAAAACATAGTGAGGGCATATTTATAAGAGACGTACCGTTTTATAAGTGAAAGTACGAAAGTCGTGGGAAAAGAAAAGTAACTGACGGTTTTGATAGAAAAGTAAGGGCCAATAAGCCAAGACGACGAAGAATTCGTATTTCCGCTGGCTGAATGGATTGTCACACACCTAATGCTTTGCAATTTTCCGTGTTAATTTTGTTGATACAGTGTTTCGGAATAGGCGAGCGATAGGTGCCATTTGGGTCAAAACATAGTTGGGGTCCCTTCAAAGAGTATGCAAGTGACCAGGCATAAGCATGTCTTCTTTAGCTTGTAATATGAATGGCAAAGTATACTTATATTTTTGCATCTTGAATTTCCTCAAAATGTACTTTCTTATTTCTGCAAATCCGAATTACATGAGCTATATCATGGGTTCTAAAGCTTGACGACACATTTCTAAATTGTACTTCAATTTCGACTACATTTCAAGTGCAATAACATTCTCGTCTCTGCACTCAAAATGAAATGATCGTGATATTCCATAGCGTCTTTTTGGTAACTACAATTGAAAGAGTCCATGTTTTTCCCACATTGTGATTCCAAACATTCAATGACAGAACAGAAACACGCATGCAGCATGCACGCATGCACGTCTCTCTCTGCTCAAATCACATGTACTTCATGTGGAATTGACACAGATAAATCCAGTCGATAATCAGCGGACTTAAGCAGAATCGACACACACCCACACCCACACCCCCAAAAAAACTAAACAAAGAAAAAAATTAAACCAAAATACATTCATTCCAAACCAACCGGAAAAACTGTTGCAATGAGCATTATTTCACAATATGATTCTAAATTTCCATTTTAAGTAGACCAAAACGACAATTCTTTTGAAGGTGATGTAGAGAGCGCAACTAAGTTCAAAGGTCGTTGGGTGGAGTTGTGTGCGCATTATTACTTTAGTTGTGTATTGATGAATCTGCGGTTTTGTATTTATTTTGGAATACAGCATAAATTCAGTTACTTTGTTTCTTGTAGTGTATTTTTAAAAAATATAATTAAGCCTTATGAGAGCAAGAAAATGAGTACATAATAGAAAGATTATTGCAATTGTACGGGAAAATATGAACTCGTTTTCTAGGATGGATACTGCACTTCCACAGGTAGTGCAGTATCCATCCGATGAAAAACTCGTTCATTATTTCCCATAGAAATGCAGTAACCTATAATTATAACAATATTCGAAAAGTTATTGAAGGGAACAAAATTGGAAAGAAAGCACATTGACCTACTAATATATAATAAAGAATTGTATGTCTGTATATGAAACACATGTAAAACTATATTATACCCATTCCAACATATTTCGTGATTAATTTTAGTTCATGGCTGAGTGTGTGATGCATTCGCTTTACTCACGTACCGCGGTAGCACAGTTGATTCCTTCGCATGATGTAGACAATAATGTGTTTTCTGCACCAATTATTGAGTTGTCGTAATTTCGTTGACTTTGTTTTGCATCTCCCTTTGTTACATCATGAAGGACATGAACATGAAATACATCAAATAGAAATAAGATGTGTCGGAATTCATTGCTTCATAAAGATGGATTAAATGAAGTTCGTTTAATTATAATAAAATGATAAAGAGATCAATTGTTAAAACTGAAATAAAATCATATTAACATTAAATACCTGGACTTACATCCTACTACAAAGAAAATAAGCGGTGGATTACTTCAATTCTGAGTAATATTTATTAGCAGATGATCGAAATCAACACATTTTTAAGGAGGTTTGTCTTCGAGAAAAAGATATCCACACATATAAAGGCACGATAACATCTGGTATACCGTATTTAGGCATTCATAAATTAATGGAAAGGTATTAGTACTCTCACAAAAAGTAAAAGCCCCAAAATATAAAAGTACCTTTAAAATATAAATTTATTATTTTTAAGATTTAGAATTTAAACAATTTAGAGTCTTTTAGAATATCTACCTATTTCGTCGACATTTTTACCAATTGTTTGACCACTCCCGTAACACAGGATTAACAGGAGAACTGCTTGACCACTCCCGTAACAAAGGATTAACAGAGTAATTTTTTGACCACTCCCGTCACACAGGATTAACAGGGGAATTGTTTGATCACTCCCGTCACACAAGATTAACAGAGGAATTGTTTGACCACTCCCGTAACACAGGATTAACAGGGGAATTGTTTGACCATTCCCGTCACACAGTATCAACACGGTACACGTGATATTATTATGAATTATTTTCAGTGGCGTAGCGAGGGTACTTAGCGCCCGGGGACAAAACATAAACTTGGCGTCCCCTTACTTAGCGCACGGGGACAAAACATAAACTTGGCGCCCCCTTCGAGTGCATCTGAGATAACGAATAGTTGTATTTTCCTCATTTTGGCGTCCCTGGCACATGGCGCCCGGGGACAACTGTCCCCCGCCCTCCCCAAGCTACGCCACTGATTATTTTGCCACTCCCGTCACACAGTATCAAGAAGGCACACGCGATATTATTATGAATCGTTTCCTACACCCGTCACACAGTACCAACAAGGTACACGTGATACTATTATTAATCGTTTTCCCACAATCGTCACACAATAACAAGGTACACGTGATACTATTATGAATCGTTTTCCCACACCAGTCACACAGTATCAACGAGGTTCATGTGATATTATTATGAATTATTTTACCACACCCATCACACAGTAACAACAAGGTACACGCGATATTATTATGAATCGTTTTCAAACACCCGTCACACAGTACCAACAAGGTACACGTGATACTTTTATTAATCGTTTTCCCACACCCGTCACACAGTACCAACAAGGTACACGTGATACTATTATGAATCGTTTTCCCACAGCCGTCACACAGTACCAACAAGGTACACGTGATATTATTATGAATTATTGTATCACTCCAGTCACACAGTATCAACACGGTGCACGTGATATTATTATGAATTATTTTCACACTCCCGTCAAAAATCCACTCCTACCAATAAACTCATAACTTCTTTGCTTCTAATTTCATTTTTTCCCCATTTCTGTACAGATATGCAAAATATATTAGTGAACAGTGTATTTTCTAAATGTTCAGTTGTCAAAATTTATTTTAGCAATGAATGCACTGAAACATGAAATATAATTTGAAAACTTTGAGACACATCTTGCATATTTTTGACTTTTGTTTCTTGTACTTTCCTTAGCATGGTTACAGTTTTGTTCTTTACACAGAATCGGAGTATATGGATCTATTTTATATTTATATACATTACTTAGACTTGTGGTGCTGAATTTTTAACAACGCATACTAAAAGATGTAAGTGCATTTTGATGATTTCTTTGTCAAAGATATTTTCAATGTACTAAGCTGTCCGAAATGGATATTTCTTGATTTCATGAGTTATTTTCTTTTTATTAATGATCAGAAGCAAAATCTTACTATTTTGAATATAATACTCCGCGCTGTAATATTTATGTATTCTGATAAGCTTGTTTTGATCATCTATACAAGAAATGGAAGATTTTATCTCTCGTTAGGGTTTTGCTTCCATGTTTAGTACCGAAAGATTGCGGCGGTATTAAATAGCGTTTTGTTTCTAATGATGATTCTACTATTAGCATCAAATCCAGTTTAATAAGAGCGTAACATAAATTGTGAATGGCGGATAATCTTTCCTCACATTACTTTTGCATGAATCAACAACGATATCGAACGGCCTTTTTCGTTAAGGACATAGTAAATTATCAGAAAATATTTTAAAAGTCTTTACAAGGCTTTAAAGGTGTATATATATATATATATATATACATATATATATATATATATATATATATATATATATATATATATATATATATATATATATATATATATATATATATATGCGAACCACAACGAAGATATGTTCTTCTAATTCGGGTATAACACCATGGTGTGATGGTTGTTTGTACAAAAGGCTATAGAAGGACGCCACAAAGTGTACAAGCGCATAACCACCGTCGTATATAATAATAATAATAATAATAATAATAATAATAATAATAATAGGATTGTGGTGAAACTCAGTGAGAGAAATGGGATCGAAAGACTAAAAGGCAGGTTTCAATTCCTGTCCTTTCCACCAATGTGCCTAAATTGATAAACTCTACCGCCCAAAAGATGCTAGATGGGAGCTGCACGGTGCATGTAGAAGGACTGTTGAGGAAAGATTGAAGCACCGGATACTATTTGACCGAAAGTGAAAAGGAGCTTCAACCATATTTCGATAATTGTAGCCTACTGAAATAGGAATGTAAAACGAAATATAAAAACTGGAGGAGAAATGAAAGAACATTTAAAGAGTGCAGCAAGTAATCAAAAGGAAAATAAAAGGCATTATTGGCAGAATAAGGTTATCAATATATATGCAAGCTGTCGTATAATTAAGGAAAAAGGAAGAAAAAAACAAAAACAATAAAAGAACAACAACAAAATGCACTACTACTATTACTAGTACTAGTACTGCTACTACTACTATTACTAAGAACACCACGACCACCACCAATAATAATAATAATAATAATAATAATAACTGCATCCAGACTAGGCCTCGTGACCCCCAGGAATCACATACTGTACAGCTTTATTTAAGTAGATTCCAATTATATTTTAACTGAAAAATTTAAAGATGGGTTTGGCTCCAAAAGGAAATATTTCCCTTCAGCTGGTTTCAAATTACTGATGCATAGACGAGGTTTAGGAGCGAACTGTTAGGCATCAAGTTGAATGCATGCATATCCGCTTCTTATCTGTCTAAGCATATAAGACATGTCATTGGCCATGGCGGTGAAAGTAGTACTAAATGCGTTAGGATAGCATCTAATGTGTCCGAAAATTGCATTATAAGCTACTTTTTATCGTACCGTATCTTAACTTAATGTATTGGATCTCAACCAAAGCAGCATTCCTCGTCAGTGCCTCTGACAATCTGTATCGCATGTTCAAGGCGTACTTTCTAAAATCACTTGTTTGCATGTGATGAAATATTGAATAAGGCTGCTTCCTCTGAGATACACTCTATTAAACAACATAACATTTTTAATGAATTTCACGGTAACGGAAAGAAAATTAATTTATTGCATCAAACTGTTACGAAGAAAGGTGACTTTTGTTCATTTCGGGACATTGTTTGTCCCACTATTGATTCGGGCCGAGAGAGAGAGAGAGAGAGAGAGAGAGAGAGAGAGAGAGAGAGAGAGAGAGAGAGAGAGAGAGAGAGTTTGCATTACAATTACACCTGGATGTACTTTCTTTTTTCACCCTTGTTCATACGCACTTGATTCAACACGATGCAGCGTTCAACGTTAGATTCATTATGAAGAGAAGGAACCGAAAATACAAGTTAATGATTAAGTTATACTATGCTTCAGAATCATTTCTTTGGCTTACCACCAAGATTTTAGTTCCATCAAATGGTTGCTACATGTGAAATGCAGATCATTTCGGAAAATAACTAAAGGCTTGTGCCTCTGCAATATTTAATCTATGGGTACTTTTTGACATAATATTTAGATATATGAAATTTACTATCACGATGTAAAAGAAAAATCCAAGCAAGCAACCAACCATTTTGTAGTCAATTTTTTATTTACAAAGATTATGGAGTGTTCCACATCAAGAATCACTGGATTGCCGGTTTTAAGGAGTATTAGAAACTATCCACTACTCACAGATCACTGAGAAATCTATTATGTTACAAAACTACTGTTTTCAACTGACGCTTAAAGACCGAGATGCAGCTATCCTCCATAGACCAGCCACCAGGTGTCGCGCGGATTGGCTAAGACATTTACTCGGCTGTTTTATTTGGCACGTACGGTACTTAAAACTATGCGGACAATTGTATTTTAATTTCCTGAAAATTAGGAAATACAATCCTGCGTGATTTATATCTTGTTCATGTATAGTCATTAAGCTGCGTGAAAGGTGTTCATGATGCATTGAAAATCGTTTCTTTTATAGTCCCTTGCAAATTTATTTACTTTTGTTTTTAAAGAAAAGGTATTCCGTGGAGTGAAATGTCTTCTGGTTCAAATACAGTGTCTAAAGAGATAACTCTAAGTAGTGGGTTACTTTTCCTCATTACTGGGGAATGTTAAACAGCATGTTAGATTTATTTGCGGTAACACAGGTCCTGTTGAGTCCTACCTCCTGTTACCTGAGCAGACTAAAACTGTTTTCCAACAGTGGAGAGTAGTTAGCCTTTAAGAGACGTATTCCAATATTAAAGCAATACATATTCCGGGATGTTTATCATGCATAACCGGTGAGGGGTCAGGCATTAGAAAAAGCCAGTAATAACGTTGTGGATCTATCTCATCGACTAAATAAAGGGAACTATTATGTATCACCTCGATTTTCGTAAAATAAACTGTGATATGACGAGTGGCATGTGGAATCTGTACACCAATGATGCCAATGTTTTCTTCATCAGATTCAGCTTTGGTATAAGAATGGAGTATAATTAACGGTAACCGGCCGCCATAGCGAGGGTCAGTGGATGAATGGACGTTGCTGGTTTTATGACCCGTTCCACGATTCAAGCGAAGTGTATTTTGCATTAGATAATACACAGACTGTCTCAGGATAACACTTATGTTCTGTCTTAAATTAAATGGATTTGAACCTTGATGGAATTCCAGTTCTTGTGACGGAATCTAGCCTCACTAACCACACTGAATAGGTAACATAAAAGTCACCGTTTGCTTATTATCTTGTTTCCTTCTTCTTCTTCTTCATTATCATTATTATTATTATCATTATTATTATCATCATTATTATTATCATCATTATTATTATTATTATTATTATTATTTAGCTCGTAAATATTTCTTTTCGCTCAAAATCGTCAATGCAATCACGCGCTGCAGTCTACGCGAGAAGGTGTAATCGCATCACCTATATATACAATGACTCAACGCTTACTCCGAAATAAAGATGTCCTCGATGTTCACTTTGCAGTTGCATTTGTTAAAAGAATATCAATGATCTCAGCTTGAGACCCTTATATCACCCTAACTTTCTTCCCTATTGTAGACATCGAAGCCTTTAATGCAACCATTCATACATTAATTAGAGATGCACTGAGGTAGTTCGTTCTTACTTCGGTCTCATTTTGCTCTTGAAATATGCAATTTCAGTATCAATGTGGACCTTACGTTTCTACCATAACGAGTGGAAGTTTACAAGAGGGTCCTATTGATTGTCGTAGGTTCTTTGGTGTAATTGCATTGTATACATCACATAAACATCTTGTTTCAGTGCAATTAATCCTATATCATTTAGTGGTGAGACTTAAGCAAGAGAAACGTGGGTGGAAGTAGCGCAAATTTAATTTATAATTTGAAATACTGATTGATTGATTTTTTGTAATTGATTAACGGATGGATAGATGAACTGAAGAATACATGGATGGTCGGATGGATGAAGTGCCTCATCAATCAATAAATTAATCGATCGATCATCGACTGAGTGATCAATAATTGAAAAAGTTTCTTCCTTCAGCTGTTATTGTGTATTTGAACAAAATTTCATTGAAGACATTTCATACTATTCTAGAGGCGAAGTTTAATTAAAAAGTGAAGAATATTCAAGCTAGTCGAATCATATTTTCTAGATTATACCAACCACGTCTGCTCCAGTGGCCTAAGTGGTTAGAGCGGATGCGAGTGGTCGAGTGTTCGAACACCAGCAGAGTCATACCAAAAACTTATAAAAATGGTACTAGCAGCTGCCTCGCTTGGCACTCAGCATTAAGAGTTTAGTGTTAGGACTGGTCGGCCTGGTGTCAGGATAATATGACTGGGTGGGACATGATGCTAGCTGGGATCTGGGCCTGGTGGATATGAAACACCTTGAATACACACTTCATCTAATACAAAAACAACAAAGTTGATAGATTAACTAAATATGAAGTTAAATAATCCAATTTTATTTTATACCCATTCAAATAATCTCGCTGATATCAAAGTGCTCTTAACATGTTTATGATTTTGGACTGTTAAATAGTAGCTTAGTTCATGTGCTGTCTGTTTTTCCTGGAAGCTAGTTCATATTATGTCACAATTAATAGTTGAAAACAGACGGGCATTTACCTAGGGATCTGCTACGTCATCTGAATTTTACGATACACGAGAGGAAGGATGGGAACTGTAAAGAATAAATTAAAGATGACACGATTGTGAAACGTTCAATACGCAAAATTAGTCATACAGTATTTGCACCTGTCAAAAATGCACCTGTCAAAAATGCCAACAAGGCTTTGAGTCTTCTTTCCAAGTATTAACACTTGTCGAATATGTCAGGAAGGCTTTGAGTTCTCTTTCTAAGTATTTACACATGTCGAATATGTCAGGAAGGCTTTGAGTCCTCTTTCTAAGTATTTACACCTGTCGAATATGTCAAGAAGGTTTTGAGTCCTCTATCCAAGTTTTTACACCTGTCGAATATGTCAGGAAGGCTTTGAGTCCTCTATCCAAGTATTTACACCTGTCGAATATGTCAGGAAGGCTTTGAGTCCTCTATCCAAGTATTTACACCTGTCGAATATGTCAGGAAGGCTTTGAGTCCTATATCCAAGTATGTACACCTGTCGAATATGTCAGGAAGGCTTTGAGTCCTCTTTCGAAGTATTTGCACCTGTCGAATATGCCAGTAAGACTTCCAGTCCTCATTTCAAACATTTGTACTTGTCGAATACGTCAGTAGAGCTTTGAGTTCTCTTTCCTAGTATTTACACCTGTCAAATACGCCAGTTAGGCTTAGAGTTTTCTATCCAAGAATAAAGTTAGATAAATTTCAAAGTAGGTTATAAAAGATTCGGATTGAGCTAGTTATACTGGTTTAATATAATTGCCCAAAGGGCTTGTATTCTTTTAGTAACTGATACCAGTACTAGTGACTGCCACCTGTCAAGCACTTTTGAATATATAGTTACTTTTATTCACAATTGCCATCTCACCTCTGTCTGCATGGGTTTTGAGTCTCGGGCTCGGCCAATGTGGGTATGTGAGAAAGCTTGCCGGTAGCTTCTCGTGGGTTGGTGTTTCTTTCCGGGGTTTTCCCGGGTTCTTCCTCCACTATTTGTACTGGCCGCCATGTATAGCCTATCTTGTGCTGAATAATGGCGTTAAACCCTATAACAACAACAACAACAACAACAATTTTTCTTCAATGATACTCTTTTCCTAAATGAATGTAGACCTTGCAACAACAACATAAATTGGTTTACGAAGATCAGCGAAAAAATAATACCAACTTAGAAGATATTCTATTGGTGGCACTTGTCACAGCCATGTTTTGAAAATATACAAGAATCAAACAAACACATCACTGAATCGAACATCGCTTAAAGTTTGAGAAGACGGTTTGGTTCATCTTCAGTCAAACGGAGCCAAATGCTGCGTTATGTATTTTTGAATGATACAAATATAACATCTTGAAATCATGATAATTTGTACTGACAGGTTGCCATATTTCAGATAATAAACTATCTACCTCAGTCCAGATGTAAGTGTCCAACGTAGAATAATAAAATAAAGGCCGTCCCATGTAAACACATAAGTGCAATTCAATTAGCTGAGCTGAAGTTATGTTTATTGGGACGTATTTGATCATCAGTGTATCTCTTTCTTGTTCCAAGCAATTTACTGATGCACTGATTTCTTTCTTTCTTTTTCCACTGATCTCCAGTAGAAGAATGTGCATTTTTTAAGGAAGCTAAAGGCTATATGGATGTGATAAGTAAGTAAAAGTTCATACTGGTTACTACGTTCCATATTAGGCTATATTTGCTACTGGTTGTATTATTAGGCGCGCGATGCAGAATGCATATAGAAATTCGGAACACGGCTGGAGTATCTAAGAAAGGAATTAAGAGAAACTTTCATGCTGGATTTGAGGGTAACTCTCTAGAAGTATATAATATTTAATATACTGATTCTTAATTTGGTCGGTAAGTCTTCGAAAACTATTGCCATTTTAAAAAATTTTGAAAATTTCGTACTTCTCCGAACATGATTTTTTGTCATAGAAACGGACAGTAATAATCAAAACAATGAAATATGATATCCAAGTCAGACAAAACTAGGTCAATACAATTTTCATGCTGAACTAAAAATTTCTGACTAAAGTCAAGAGTCTGACTAATGGCCTCAAGATCATACAACTTTTAAAGTCGAGTTTAAATTTGAGATTTTGTAAAACTATTCACAATGAATTTTGCTGACGCGGTACATTGAGTCAACTCCCTTGAGTTGAAAAATAGCATTACCACAAAGATTTAAATTAGATGGTAAAATACGACCAAGAGAAAACTAACAGCACGCTTTGACAACTACATCACACTCAAATTTAGATCTCATTTCCTTCGACTTCTTCTCTCTAAAATGTTCGGAACTCTAACTGCAGTAATGAAGCACATGGTGAGATAGCACGTGGTGGCATGTGGTTGCAGACGTTACAATATACCGAAAACGTCATAATGAAGAGACGCCATACATAACCTATTGTTTTTTTCTTTTTTCGTTTTAAAGTTTGGTTGGATTTGGTCAACGTGATCCTGTTCTAAAGCGCGGAGAAGATGAACTAAGGTTTAGATGACCCAGGGTCAAAACAACCTTAGGGCAGCGATATATTCAGAATGTATATGAATTTTGAGAATTGTATGAATTTTACTTTTGTAAAGTCACGTTTGACAAACCCATACTCAGTGTTTTATATCTATCTGCAGGCCTGATTAGTTAATGCTCGGGCACTGACTTCACAATCTGATTTGAAACCGAGTTAAGCATAATATTTTTTAAAAATAACCTTGGTTCTGGAAATTATAAACAAGCTGATTTAGTTTTGTGCTTGAGATTTTGTGTCAATGAATCAGAGAGGGCTCTACTTATAGTGGATAGTATATCTCAAACGGGAGCGTTTGATACTACGATCGCCAGTCTTTAACCTACGATTACGACACTCCTTAAAACTCAGATTGGGAGTTGGATTCAAAATCGGAGTTTGGCAAACTTAATATTAGTTTCTTAAACATATTTTAAATTTGTGGCTGAAGATTACAAGATGTGCAATAAAAAAGCAAATGATTAGATACGAAAGGTATATAAAGCGCAAAAGATGAACAAGGAAGGGGTTGTTACGATATTAGAATGGAGAAATGAAAGAAGATAAAAGGAGAAAGAAAGAAAGAAAGAAAGAGAGAAAGAAAGAAAGAAAGAAAGATAGTAAGATAGAAAGGAGAGTAAAACGAAAATGAGGAAAAAAGTCGAAATTAAAAGTGAACAGGTCTTCTTTCTAAAGTTAGTCATTGTAGACTCGACGGCCTATCTAAAGTTAGTCATTGTAGACTCGACGGCCAATCATTTGGATTAATGAACTGTTGTTTGTGGCTGTTCTTTAATTGTTGAAGTGCGCGCATGTCAGTAATAGGTGCGATGAAGTAAGACCATACTTTTCAATAAATTTTGTAACAGCAGTAATAATATAAACGTGTTCATCTTATGGAAGCGTTATATCCCCATAAAAGAAGGTACTTAAAGTTAAATCACCATTTGGTGTAAGGAACTAAAACGTGTCAATGCGTTTTTCTCGTTAATAAACGCAAGAGAAAAAGAAGCATCTTGTGCTTTCTACAAGTGAAATCTATATTGTCTGAAGTAGAGCTCGAAGAATCTTTAACTAACCGAACACGTATTTCGGCATCATTTTTCACCCATTTCTGCCTCGAGCAGTGATGATGGGCAACGGACAAGGTCCATTATAACTCTAATGGGTGGATGAGGTGGCTATGGAGTTACTTATTAGTTATCAGCAAGACAAACTAAACTATGTTCCGATAGGAGCTTACAAAAGTGACTACTTAAATGTCAACAAAGGCGCATCACAGTGTATTATACTGCGCCCAGCTATACTGAATCTATATTTAGCCTGTTTGTTAATGACCTCTTTCTTAATCCCAAGAAAACTACCATCATTAATTATGCTGATGATAAAAATTTGACGTACATGAGAATCTTGAAAGTGAAAGCATGTTTTTGATCAAGTGGTTTCGGATAACCAGATGAAGGTTAATCCAGATAAATTCCACGACGTAGCAGTAGAATATAAAGCGTTTGGTGACAAACCAATTCTAAACTTTTACCGGTCGAAGTTGACCTCATAATGAATTCACACACACACACACACACACACACACACACACACACACACATATATATATATATATATATATATATATATATATATATATATATATATATATAACTAACTGTTAACACATACACCACCCCCACCCCCGTGTTCCCCTTAACACGCCCCTTCATGTATTTTTCATGTAAATGTTTAATTCCTATCTTTCCATGGTATGGTACGGTATGGCCCAACCAAAGCCTCAAAAAGTTCCATAGAGAACTCAGATTTGTATCTCAAGAGTGCAATAATCCCCATGAGGAACAGCTAACTCGGGTTCTCTGCGAAGTAAATGAGAAACTGATAACTATGTATTCTGCACAGAAAATGAGCTGTTAGTTCATGCACTCTGCATGGTAAATGAGGAACTATCAAATCTTGTGCTCGGCATGGAAAGCTAGAAACTGCTAACTCACGTACTCTGCATTCTATTAGGAACTATTGTGGTCTGCATGGTAAATGAGGAACTGCTGACTCATGTACTCTGCATGGTACGAGGAACTGCTAACTCTTGTACTCTGCATCGTACGAGGAACTGCGTACACTGCATGGTAAATGACAAGTTGCTAGCTCATGTACTCTGCATAAGGAACTGCTGACTCATGTACTCTGCATGATAAATTATGAACTGCTAATTCTTGTACTCTGCATGGTAAATGAGAAATTGTTAACTATGAACTCTGCATGAACTGATGAACTGCTAACTCACGTACCCTCTATGGTAAAGGAGGAACGGAACTGCTAACTCATATACTGCATGGTCAACGAGGAACTGCTAGCTCGTGTACTCTGCATGGTAAAATGAAGCACTGCCAACTCATCTCCTCTACATGGTAAATGATGAACTGCTGACTCATTTACTCAGCATGGTAAATGGCTGAGGTACATATCTACCAAGATGTATAGGATTTTAAATGGCATTAACCCTCCATACTTTTATGATTTTGTACAACACGTTTAATTTTCTTTACATGATAAGTGGTAATGTTCAGTGGTGTGCAAAGGAAGTGATGCTGCTAATTTTATCTAGAACATCAATTACTACGAAGTATCAAAAACTAATTTAGAAGTGGGTACGTGTGAATACTTGACAGTAACTTCCCGTGTGTCGGGGGGAGGGGGGAGGCTTTCTGGGTTTTCCCGAGTTCTCAATCCACCAGTTATACTGGCCGTCATGTACGGCCTATCTTGTTCTGAAAAATGGCGTCAAAACCCCATAGCAACAATAATAACAAATTTAGAAATATTCTGCATTTGTCGTCATGGAATCTTCTGGATTCAAGGACATTGGTACACTACTGTGCGATAGGTCGAGTTCCTGTCAGATGTTTGTTACTTTTCTTTCATCTTTTGTTTATGTACAATAAACTGATGTCTCATTGGTCAATTTTTATGGAGCTGTGCATACTACACGGAGCTTCTCCGTCTGGACATCATTTTTTTCCCATTGGGTAGAGAAAGAAGCCTCTGATGTTAATTCATTGAAAATTATATTCTGAACTACTTTTGTTCACACTGAAGAATATGGCGGTGGAAGGATACAAAATCGCAATTGGAATATCGCCGGCCTTTGCTGTCGTAATTTGCTGTCGTAACATATGTTGTGCACTCCACTAGAGGCGAATCACCAAACACATGCTATTGATGTGTATTCCTACAAATCTTCCGACGTTATTTCACGACCTGTCGGAAATGGTCAAGATAGGTTCTGATCGGAAGCTTCTGTCTCATAAGCTGCGAAGCTCAAGTACTCCGCTCTTTATGTACAATAAATGGGTATTAGATGGTTTAGTCGATGATGTATGCGTTTCGCGGTGCGTCTCTCGCACATACTGTCAGAGTCAAGTACACTGATCTCTGTTTACAATAAACTGATATCTGACTGGTTAGTTCAAGCTGTACATGCTTGACAGTGCTTCACTCACAGATTTTGAATCTCAACTGCTCTGCTCAGGGAACGAATGATATAAACCTCGCGCTCTCGAACCTATCAGCAAGAGAGACAACAATTATCTGAAATATCGATTTAGTTCTTTTAAAAATAAACCCTTTATGTGACGAGTGTCGATAGAATACATAAAACGAATGGTGCCAGCCGATTCGTTTGAAAGTAGGATTGATAAGGACTTTGTTGAAACATCTCACTTTAAAGGCGTCATGTAGGATGATTACTTATACTTTTGTTTTCAAGATTACATTGATTTTCTATCTTCAATTTATCGGATTGGAGAATTGGCGGAATCTCATTCCTTGTCGTGGAACCGAGCACCATTTACTTGTGTAAGCAGGTAACTTAATTTTACCATCAATTTTATCTTGCTTTTTTTTTCTTTCTTATATCCATGCAAACAACTTATTGTTTAAATATATAATTTCTTTGATATGGTCACAAGCATACATATAAGCTTATCTGCTACTAAAAGATACACATATCTATATTTTGAAGTAAATCACATATGAATTCGTAATTAAGTCGGATATTATTCCCCTTTTCAGTGTTCATATTTTCTTTAAGTCACAATTTGTCGTTGCAAAATTGTATTCTTTTGCACTGTTCAAAATTAGTGCATGTACATGTGGTCTTACATGGAAGGGTTTAAGTAACTTTCGAAAAAATCTCAAGGATTCATATCAAAACAAGAAGCACATACAAAAGATTGTTCCAAATTGAACGTCTTTATTAAATATCAGTGGCTTGATATCTGTCGTACATTATCTAAATTTTGTCCACTATTCATTTGATTATCTAATGCACGCATCCAGGGGTTAATTGAAATGAATCTAGCTCCACCCCCCCACCCCCATTATCTCTCACTCTCACTCTCTGTCTCTCTCCCTCTCGTACACACATGTGTATTTTGAAACAAATTATATGTCGACTGCACAAATTCAGTCTTGATTTAAAGCTGGAGTAAATAGGATATACATGTGAAATAACCATTATTCAAGATAAAGTTCACTGGCTGACCTTTTTCCAGTCTGTCTCTTTTGATTCGATGCGAGGAAGTGAAAGAGTAATAATATAATCTGTTGAAAATATGAGCTAACGGTTAAAAGCAACGAATTAGTTCGAAACACATGGCCCCATTACTTTTTTTTTTTTTTCATGACTTACTGAAGCCAGTCTAATTTTTCTCTTGGAAGTAATTTTAAACTAAGCACATTTCTTTCAAAAAAGTGCGTTAATACATGTTTTTGCAAAGCGTAAAATTGCAGACGCTTAATCGGAGGTGCTCGTTGTAAAGCTCTCCATTTCGGGGATACGTTAATCTTGCTTGTAGTTCGCAATCCCATAATGCCTATATAGAAGTTATCGGTTTTGAAAAACGCCGGAGCTTGTGAAGTCTTCTTTTCTGCAAAAGAATTCCTGCGAACAAAATGCATGATTTTTTCCGTAAATTACTTCGCCAGTATACATCGGAGGCATATTTTTGTCTCACAAAATGGCCAAGTCGGTCCGAATGAGCTTAGGTCTAAATCTAAACTTACGTCTTGAATCTCAAAATGCTATTGGATGGAATTTAATGTCAATGTAATTTTGACTAAACAAATGTCTCCTGTCTTCACTTCCAGAAAGTTTAATATTAAATAAGGTCATACTGAACGTAAGTATATATATATATATATATATATATATATATATATATATA